>CAJDSM010030421.1:244-15618 GCA_903981925.1 Ostrea lurida
ACAGTAATACGGATGTACTATTTGTTGTTTCCGTTTTACCTTGAAATTTCGCGTCACCATGACGAAACCGGAAGCAGTAGGTAATGAATACTACCGATTATTATCGAAAATTAAAAAAAAAATTTCACAGTGAGTCTTTTTTATTTTCATTTTTAAGAATATCTGCAACGTCATTACACAACAGAATCAAACAATTTGCTCGTAAGTAGCAACTCATTATTTGATATGTTAGTTTATTTACAATCTACTACAAAAAGGCGAAGTTTCATGTGCCCCCCTAACGGTAATCATCAAACCCCCCCCCCCCACAACAGAAGACCTTATACAAATCGAGTGTAGGGCAACACATGGACCTTCCGACAAAGAGCCGAAGGTCCAGGATCAGGTACGATGGAGGAGTAAGCATCCTCTCCTGACCGGTCATCACCGCCGTGAGCTAGTGGAAATTGAAGTAAAACGCGGCGAACTGGTGACCCGTACTAACCATATCACATCTCTCCAAGATACAGAAGTGACACTAATCCTACCAAAGGTACTGTCAAAACATAGAAGTTAGGGGCCTCAGGACATACATATGCTCACTCTAATTGCAATAAATTACGGGTGGTGAATCGCAACAGGTGAGCACCGTAAGGGTGAACGCGAAACCGTTCCGCAAGTGGGTAGCGCAACAATGTTACTGAGGAAATGATGAACGTAACTGCTGATTAATCGGGAAGCACTTGACAGTTTGCGCACAGCCTACTGCCGAATCAACTCAATATTTACTGATCGCTTAGTGAGGATTCTTTGACTGCGCTTTAAAAGTCCCATACGCATCAGATCTCTGTATGCAAAGGAAGAGTATACAACAATTAATCAACTGGGGAGATTACACACCATAAGCAGCAGTAGTGGTTGTTTTATTGATACACAGAAAGGGGAAAGTTACGATTGCAGTATAAGTCATATCACGCTGTATCATTATGTGTTGATCCAGTCTGTGACCATTATGGTCTCAATGTTAACGGCAAATTATACAAATAATGTAAGCACGATATGTCAGATTTTTGGTGTCCTTTTATATCGAGTCGTTCGGGATATTCAATGACAAATTGTGAAAGAATATGATTGCTTAATGATGAAAACATCATCTAGTATACCTATATGTAAGGTTGAAGGACACCGGCAAAAAGTTTTATTTGGTTTTATCCAGAAATCGTAACACGTTTCTGTGACAATTCTGGCTTCGATATGAATTATTACTATAGAATTATAAGGTTTCGCAATAAGGGGGCACAATTAGTGCCCATAGGAATAGCCTACGATTGTTGGAGACCTGGTCTCAAAGACTAACATAATGTTATTTTTTTATAAAAAGAAAAAAAACCCAAGCATGCTTCCATTTATATCTACTTCAGAGTACGTTAGTGTGGGCATCAGAGTTTATATTAACAAAAATTTGTTCTTGAGTTCCCAACGACTTAGAAATTTCTGTTTTCGGGTGCCGTTTCGTTTTTAAAAGCAATTATATAATCTGAAAAAGGCCCTAGATTTTAATTTATTTCGGTGTAGGATATTCGTTGTGTAAAGGGTGAGAAATCAATGTTCTCCTGTCATTCGAATAATACCATACTAGTATGGCATATGATATGATATGAAATAACCACACAAAACTCTACATATACATTGACGTTGATAGTTTTCTTTCAGTCACGTACAATTACGGATTGGAAACACACTATAAATGTTCTCTTGAGATATTTTGTCTCCAGTGTACCTGCATTTGTTGATATATTCCACTGCATCATTTACGTGGTACATGTAAATACAAGGGAATAAGGCTAATTCATTAAAATGTATAATTCACGTGGCATAATTTAGAGAATGAAATTAATTTTATTAACCGTTTTATACATACATGTACATGTACCAGAAAATAATGTTTATTCATCTTAACTGTGTCATTCACGTGGTATGCTTGAGAAGAGGCGAAGATTACGCTCGTAAGTCTCAAACAGAAATCGAAAACAGGAGTTGGGCAGATACACCAGAGGTGGGATCAGGTGCCAAGGAGGAGTAAGCATCCCCTGTCGACCAGTTACACCCGCCGTGAGCCCATTGTCTTGTTTTCCTTAGAACATATTTCACTGAGAAATCAAAAGGATTGGAGGCAAATTCCGGCGACTTACTGGCTCCTCTCTACATTGTCTTGATCAGGTAAAAATGGTGTATCGTAGTAAAATCAGAGTACAAAGAACGCCGTAACAATGACCATGAAACACGTGACACATCGTTACTCTGATCCAACTATTCCTTATGGGGATTTAACATTGGAAGAAACCAGAGGAATGTATATTTGATTTTATAGCTCCAATAAAGCTTATGTGCTCAAAATGAGCAAGTCGTTGCACTGTCGGAATGCCATAAGCATCTTTTGATGCCACAAATAATATCGAAAGATACACCATTTTCCCAAACACTCTGCACTTGTCTGTAGCAATGACAAAAAACATTAACTTTTGGATATAACTTTTGTTCTTTTGAAGCCCCAGAGCTCTTATCAAAACTATCTAAAGATAATACTTTGTTACGCACTTTCATACAAAACATTGAATGGAATGATTCACCAAAACCATATTATTTTTTTTATTTTTTGATGTAACGTAGGATGTAACTATTCTAGGATGAGTAACGTATGGCACACCCATTCTTAACAAGCTTTTGTAAATCACTATTTTTGGCTAATTTTAGCATATTTTAAAAATAAATTTCGCATGAGATGAAGACTCAATGTTTACATTCATTGTCATCTCAATGTTTACATTCATATCATCAACACCAAAGCAACCAAAATACATTCCTTATGACAATCTGGGCAAGGAATAGACCCCTTCTACTTTAACATAGGCTAAAAGTATAAAATTATGACGTGAACGTTAAGTGTCCACGGTGAACACGTCAGACAGCATTTGGTCCTATGTTAATCGTTAATTATTTTAACTGTCATTCATGTGGTAAAAAATACCTCGGTTTAATGGTGCCTACCTGTACCTTGCTTGAGTTTTCAAACCTTCCGAGTTTGTGGTGAAATGAAATCCAGGCAAAATGTTCAAATTTCTAAGAGTTTCACAAACTAGTTAGAAACTAATAATTTTCTGCTATATAATTCTACAACACCCACACCCACACCACCTTCGACAAGGAATTATTTCATATGAGTAGATGAAAGATTACAAATTCCAAATAATTGCAAAATTACAGACAGTGTAATTTATGTTATCATTGTGAACTGTAAAGTTATGTGGGATACACTATTAGTCTGATTACTAAGGTCGCGGTTATTGAGAGCATTGATTGTCGTTGCCATGCGACCGAGATTGCGAAACACGAAAGCGAAAGTAGAGGAGAGATTCAAATTATTCACTTTTCACAGCTGATAGCGGTTGATAGAATCTGTTTCAAGTCGTTAAAGATTTTTAATTACTGCCTCAGACACCTACATCGCTCTTTAGGTGTAGACTCGGCTCGCTTCTACAATCCACCGGTGGTCGGGGGGTGGCACCTTCGTAATTTTCATGGGGTAAGGGACGTGCCGCTGACACTGCAGACCCTCCCACCCTTTTCAATAATATTTTTAGCATATTTGAGAATCTGGTATATACCTATTCCAGTATAAATTGTTCTGTTTCCGACATGTCGGCGCTTTTCTTCCATATGACAAACAAGAACTGCCAAAAGCTGATCAATTAAGGCCATTATTATATAATTGAATTGAGTAAACAATAAACCTTATCATATTTTCATGCTGATGTTCACAACTTGTCATCATATTCTGTAGTGGAAAAAGGACGACTATTCCAAAGGCAACATCCCTATCTTATCGGTATATACGTAAGTGCCCCCCCCCCCCCCCCCCCCCTCCCCGGGCATCACCACACATTGATGAGTCATGTCGCTATGCCAAACTAAATTAATCATTGTTTTCCCGCCGTATGTGTATTAGAATGTATGGAATTCTCGTCTGCGACATCCAACACATAATAATGGTATGTTTATTATGTTGTTTTACGTCATTTGCGTAGGACAGGACACCAACGCGAATCATTTATCAGTTGATGGACTGCTTATATTGCGTTATTCTATAGGGGACAATATACGGGTAGATAAGCTGTTTCGTAGGAGTTGTAGAATGTTTGCACACCGCCCGGCCAAATTCATATTGATGTGTGACCTATGAATAACTGCTTGTGGGAGTTTATATGGAGGGTGAGGTTATTCTTTATACAAAATAAAGTTTGCTCCCATAAACTAAAATTTCCTCATAAAATTAGAATTCCTTTGCATGACATAAATTTCGTTTTATTCCAAATAATAACATTTACAAAATACAATCGCCTGTCCAAATACAAAGTTAAAGCTCAAACTCTATTTTGCCTCATTATACATTAATCAACTGGACATATCTCTGTTTGTAACAGTAATTCAGTTTGTGATCATACACTTGTCTGATCTTACTAGCAGATGTAATGTTCTGTACAATTTCTATTGGGTATTTTTCGTTGACAATGCAGGGGCCTAAGTTTAGGTTCACAAGAAGTAGCCCCGATATTTTACCCAGATATTTTGGGTGTATCCATGATAAATCATTGAATAAATGAAGTAAGTTTTTCTCATTGAATATGTATGGAAGGCCTATTGTGTTAAAGTTCATAAATGTTCATTCGCGCATCTCTAAAATGAAAGAACAGTCACAAATGATTTATATATATATCAGATATGAAAAGGCAAAAATAAAGAAGTTCTGGAACAATGATCAACCTGGTAATTTAAGTCCCAAATAAAATACAACACAATAGTTGGGACACATCAGAGGTGAGATCAGATGCCCAGGAGGAGTAAGCATCTCCTGTCGACCGGTCACATCCGCTGTGAGCCCATTGTTTTGATCAGGTAAACGGAGTAATCTGTAGTCAAAATCAGAGTGTGATACACAGCTTAAAATTGCTATTAAACACATCAGACAACTGTTCACCCAATTGCAGGCCATACTGGCAGACTAAATCATGTAAGAATCTCACAGATTTGTAATATGCTGCATTTAAACGTGATTGTTGTAACTGACCCACCAACAACAGCTTGTTTGTAAGTAGCCTACCTTGATTAAATAAGAAATTATTTTTTTTTCTTGTGACGAGGGTATCCACCGCACATGGGAACAGAAAACACACTAATGTACAAACGTATCTGGGTCCCACTTTAGCCTCAATCCAGACCTCTAGCTTCAACGAATTGCCCTCCTCCTTTCGATGAATCCTGGATCCGCCACTGGCAATGGTATGGGCTTCTGTTCAACGCGTCTCACCAGCATATTAATTCATGATGAGCTTAAACCGTTGTAAATGGGTAAATTTTGTATGTGTAATACGTATATATAACGAGAAACACAATTGTACCTATATGTATACATCACTTATAACACATTTAAAAGTGTTTGAGTATAATATAAAAAAGAATTTCTATATGTAATATATCACATTCATAATTTATGCCTAGATATGGAAAGACGAAAATAACAAAGAGTGATCAAACTCGTAAGCCCCAAACAGAATTAAAAAAAAAAAAACCCAACTAGATTTGGGTAAACACAGACTCCTGGATACACCAGAGATGGGATAAGGTTTTTAGGAGGAGTAAGTACCCCCTGGCGACCTGTCGCTCACGTCATGAACCCTTTGCCGTAGTCAAACTCAGTGGAGAAGGAATGGCTTAGCAATTACTATGAAAGACGTCAGACAGCATTTACCCAATGACAGACCATATCGTTGTAACAATCTTGAAATTTACGAAATGCTGATTTATAGAATTATGTAATTATCTGCTAAAACTTAAAAGAAATGTTTTAAGTTGTGAATTGTGCATTCGAAAAAGGATGGCATATTTGGTAATATCGATGCTGAATTTAAGCTTATCCACAATCAGAAAATTACATAATTCTATGAATCAAAACCGACAGAGAATACTGCTTTGTCATATATACAAAATTAATGTATGTCCCGTTGTTTTTTGGTGTTTTTTTTTAAGGAATGAAGTTAATTTTGACCTAGGTTATACGAAATAATCTTTTTTAAATTATTTTTTTTTATTTTTCAACAAACGTTCTGTGTATGAATTTTAACAATACACTCACAAAAAAATATACTAAGTCCAGAAATGTTTGATTTTTTTCAGAGAGAGAGAGAGAGAAGAGAGAGAGAGAGAGAGAGAGAGAGAGAGAGAGAGAGAGAGGAGAGAGAGAGAGAGAAGAGAGATGAATAGATTTGGTTCCAATCTGTTCCAAAGGCATAAATTTTTCTGCATCGCCATTTTTGTATGAATGAATTTTTGGGTCTTTCAAATAGAAAGTGATTTTTAAAAGATGTTGCAAAACCCATGCTCAAATTGTTCTCTGTACACGAAGCGGATTATATTAATCGTAAACTGCCACAAGCGTAGATTATTATATCGTATAACCTAGGAAAATTAGCTTCATTCTTTTATAATTTAATTCAGAAATTACATTAACGTTATGTGATGAATACTTGCGAGATATTCGAAGGAATAAGAATATCAAGGGCATTAGTGTTAATAAATTGAAAAAAGTTTCACAACTGGCTGATGATACATCACTCTATTCTCGATGGCAGTGAAGAATACTCTTTTGGAAACTTTTAAGACATTGGTAAAATTTTCAGAAATGTCTGGCTTCATATTAATATATGAGAAAACTCATGTCATACTGCGCTAGTTCCAAAAAGTATAGTAATGGAAATCTGCTTCCAAATTACAGGCTTAAGTGGGGTACCTATTTACTCTGTTGGGAATTCATTTGATGTGGAATTGGATAAAAATGTTAAAATTGAATTATGAGCCAAAATTGACAAAGATAAAATCTGTACTTAAGCAATGGGAACAGATTTTTAACTCCATAGGAAAAATTACGTTATGTAAAACATTACTCTTACCTTTACTAAGCCATATTTTTATGTCAATCCCAAATCCTTCAGATCACTACCTCAAGGAATATTAGAAAAAATATTTTTCCTCTTTGTATGGAAACAGAAAATACATAGGGTTAAGAAAGATCGATTGTAAAAAAAACTTGAGGATGGTGGTTTGAAAAGTGGTAAATCTGATAGCTTTTATGGATTCGTTGAAAATGTTGTTGGATATATAGCTTATGTTTTCAGATAAGATACAGAACACTTCATTCCAAAGTTAGATTTAACCAAGTTAATAAACTGTGGAATGGAATACATTACAATATTATTGAAAACATTGAAAAAATAGATTTTGGATAGATGTTTCAAAGCATGGGCTAGACTACAAAATATCAGTAATAAACTGATGTTGCTGCAGACGCACCTTTTTTTATAACCCCAATTCATATTGGCAACAAACCTTTTATAACAAACAAATGTTTGACAGCGGCATCAGGCAACTTAATGATATAATCAATGAAGATGGTTCACTTCTTTGTTTTGAATCCTTTTGTAATACCTATCCAGATGTAAGCATTGATTTTTTAGAACTAATAGCATAATTCATGCTGTTAGGGCATGGATGAAAAAGTATGGTGACAAAACCACCACTAAGCTCACAAACCCATTGATTATGTCAAACATATTTATTGTGTTAAATGCAAGAAATCAAAACTTTTTTATGAAAATTCTAACCAATAACTTCGTTACATCTGGTAAAACAAAATGGAGTGAGCTTTTGAAATCAATACTAAAGAATGGAAAATAATTCACAAAATACCTTTCAGAGTGACAAAGGGACAGTAAAATCCAGTGGGTTCAATATTAGAATTATAAACCGCATCTTAGCGACAAATTCTTTTTTATTTAAAATTTAAAAAAGTAATTCAAAATACTGCAGTTTTTGTCATCTGAAGAGGAATCTATTGAACATATTTATGATGAGTGCAATTTTTTACAAACTTTCTTAAGCTTTTTCTACAAATGTCTATTACCAAAAATCTTTATTTGGTTTATTAGAAAACACTAGTATTATTTCAAAATATCAATTTTCTATGGCTTAAATACTATGTGTATACACACAAGGTGCCACTGAGAAATCCTTGAGTTGCGTGCAGCATATCACAAATGAAATTCTTTTATGAAACACATAAATTCATTTCTTATAAAATGGTGAAAAAGAAAAAATTTGATACCCAGTGAAACAGGTGGAACCAATTATTTCTTTAACTTATCTCTCTCACTCTGTCTTCTCGTACTAAAAATATCCCAATATGTGTTCTCTTTTTTTCTGATTGAGAATGACTATATTATATCTGAATATATATAAACAAAAATAAAAAAAATTCAAAAAAAAAAAAAATAATAATAGATAAACTTGCGAGATAATAAGAATTTTGCATGAGGCGAACGAAATTTGTCGTAGTAACAAAGTAGAAACAACAACGTCAAATGCATTGTGACGTCATTCTAGGACGTCACAAAGAGCAAGTTAGATTATACAAAATAACTGATGTTGCTCAATCGATCTTGTTTCAGCCAATCATATTGCTTGTAACAAGTAAAATCAATTTAGTGTTTCTTCACGTGTTTCTCTACCCCCTTTCTCGTTTTTTCCCCTTGATTTTCCGATTTCTATCTGGAAGACATATTCGTAATATGAAATGTTGGCATTACGTATGGATTCTTGGCAAAGTATCTCTGTCAAGGGTTTTATTCTTAAAGCCTCAGTCACACTGGACATCAACATCACGTTTCGGGCATCCCGTTTTACTACGTTTTAAAAACGTACCAGTACCGCTATATACGTAGGAAAACGTATCGATACATAAATGAAACGGCTACATACGTGGCTATACGTAGATCAATCCTTCATCGATCCCATTTATATTGGTCTGCTCAATATATACTGTGAAATTTAATGAAATTATGTCGACTAGTAATATTAAAAATTCAAGAAACTGCGCATCTTTATTTTAAAAATATATGAAAAGGCATGTTCTCCTTAATACAAAATTACGTTTCTATTGTACATTTTATGTATATTCATGTATATTCATGTATATATTTAATTACTTTAATTTACATACCTGCATACACTCTTCTGACGTTATTTGTTTTGTATTGTACCTCATGTACCAATTTAATTGTTGTTTGAGAGAATAAATTGCATTGAATTGAATTGACAACGGATTGGGACCAGACAAAATAGATCGATATCAAGATAAAAGGAAACCGTAGAATGCTTTTTCAGATCAAGGTAGAGCTGATCAAGCTAGAGCATATGGAACCCATGACAGATATCTAGGAGCTCGTAGTAGAAAATTCACCAGGGAAAGGAAAATGTCGAGTGAACAGCAACTGTCAAAGTTTTATAACAAATTGAAAAAACTAAGCAGAAATCTCTCGAAAGATAGAAAAATCTAAACAATTTAAAGTTTCACAGAATTCAGACGTCCTACATGCACACTGACTTTTGATCCAGTTCTTCGTTCTGTCAATAATATAAACATCGTTGATGATGCAATATCCAGAGTTACAACCATGTGTCATGAGAGTGAAAATTTAACTGCAGGGAGATTCTCATGTAGGCGATAAAGCGATTTGAACAATGAATCATACGTGCTGATCACAAAACATCACAAAAATTCAAACACACAGTAAAAATAAATATATGCATTTTGTTTCAAAAGAATACTTCGGTTTAGTAGACAACATGCACGTTTTTGACAAAGGGGAGGAACAAAACCAAATTGCTAAGCTAGATCAGTAGCTTTCAAAACTAATGTCATTACGAAGTGTTACTTTTGGTGGTTACGAACATCAACTTCTATTCAAACTATGTCACTCTACATCGGATATGATCATCTACACTAGTCTTGGTTCTCAATACCATGAATGGGTCTCAAAATTAACCTGATCCTGACAGTTCCGATCACGAATTGTCGACATATCGGACACTTCCTCATAGCCGGAGCACATTCTGCACAAGAGCCGAGATGACCACGGGGTAAAATGGCGACAGAGGTGGCGTTCTTCTGGCAGATTGTACAAAGGTGAAGGTCCTTTAATTTTCTGTTTTCCTCAGTCAAAGACGCAGAATCTGGAAAACGTTGAACAAGGTTAAAGATTTACATGGAACTTAAGCACGCAAAAGTTTACATAATTGGAAATACAGAAAATGTGACTGATAAACAATAGTAATGTCAAGAGACATGGATGGTAGACGGCAACACAAGGAGTCTAATTTCTATTCATTTCCTAAATCCCAACATTGGTTAGATAACTTATCTAAGTCACTTAATTATTCCGCTCAATGTCAAACGTATTATTTATTACGAAGTATGATGAAATCCATAAGTAGATTAAAACAATTGGCCTTTACTATCTCGATATTTACGTTTACTATATTTAGGTATAATATAAATAATATACGGTACCAATTTTTATGCACCAGATGCGCATTTCGACAAATTATGTCTCTTCAGTGATGCTCAAACCGAAATGTTGGAAATACCGAAACATGAAAGTAAAACTTTATAAAAGTGATCAATGTAGTGCCAAAAGATTGGGGCCAAAAACTTCGAAGGATCAGAGCTATGCCTGAGGGAGATAATCCTTAATTTTGATATAGATTTCTAATTTTACCACTGCAATTTAAAATCTCGATATTCGCTTTTACTATTTATTATTTGATTTTCCTGTTTGATATTTACCTTTGTTAGCTTGAGATCGCACTGATCTTCCACTGGCTCCCTGGGTGGGTAGTTGGGGTTCGTTTGAGTTAGAGGGTTGATTTTCCTGAGATGTTCCACTGATGCTTTGTTGGCTGCTGGTATTTCCAGGGAAATCTTCCATGCTACTTAGGGAACCTGAGTTGTGTACCGCTGGTGGAATGTCCAAATCGTTGTTTCTATCTTCGTTGGACAGAATTACTTCCATGAGATTTTGTCCAGTGATTTCGTAAGGATCTGAAATTATTTCAATACAATAATGTAGAAAAGAATCAGAAGAATATGGGTGCTATCAGAAAGAAACAGAGAAAGGGGAAAATCAACAAAATGAGAGAGAATTATCTTCATGTTTGCATCTAATCCAACCAATTATATTCAGGATGAAGTTATACAGCTTATCAAAACATACCCTTGGTGTCCTTCAAATGTCTGAATGCTTCTTTAACAACATTTGTGGAGTAACCCATTTCTAGAACACTTTGACACGAAGGCAATGTTAAGATGTCAAGATGGCTCCTCCCATTAGGCACGTGATGCTGAGACCCGGATGCTACAACTTCTGATTCCTTGGCCTCCAGTTCTTCCTGTGGAAAACAACATGACTGTAAGAACCTGTTTACGCTTTTAATACAATCAGCCTACATTGTTAAATCCATCAACTAATATTTTAGAATTAAATTTTACTTGAGATACATGTACAATCAATACTAATTAGTGAAATTACATCACAATACATAGATTCGTTGTATTAAACATTCAGTTGAAACAGTAATTATATTATTAGAAGTTAAATTTGATTTAGGATGATATTTTTGGGGTGAAATTGGAAAGTTTACACTCAATAAGAAACTTACTTGTTCTTGAAGTTCAATCTGTACCAAGGCAACGAATTCGTCACCTTTGTTCTGTCTCACGAAAGCACATTTTGGAAACCATCGGGCATGTTCTGTCCAGGGATTTTTTTCGGGGTCCCAATTACGTAATCCTCCCCCACAGAAGAAACAGCGGGTACAATCCTCATACCCCGCGTATAGAAAACCAGCTATAGCAAGGTCACGTGGTGTTTGCGTCATACTTCTCGGCCAATCTTTGAAAGAGCTAATTCTGGTTGCCAAGACAGCATAGGCATGATATTTGGGGCGCTCAAAGTTAATCCCTAATGGGTCTAAACTTCTTAAAAAGGCGTTGATCTTCTCCTGAATGTTTCTTGATCTTTTGAGCACTGTATTAGTGTCAGGGTTTGAAGTGTGCTCGCCTGTGTTATGAGAACAAGCTCCATGTCTTGATTGAGGTCCTGAGTTGGAATTCAGTCCTGATAAGCTGTTACTAACTTCGCTGTTGGTAGTGACTGTTACTTTGACTTTGGTTAATGTAGGTGTGTCTGATGCATTGTCATTGTTACTTTCATTTTCTGACGAGCCAGCATGATTACTTTCATTTTGCTGAATACTGTTGGACTGGACTGGAGTCGTTGACAGTGTGTTAGAATTCACAATACCCTGACGAAGTTCATTAGGAATAATACTAGACTGACCCATGCTTGCTGGCCGTTGATTAGTACTTAGACCATTCGGAATTTCTCCTACGGGAATATTATTAGAAGGACCTGCACTGAACAGGTGACATTGAGGGGATATTTGGTGGTGAATATCTCTTGGAACATCACCATTTCTCCACCCGTTCCTCTCAGATCCGCACGCGAAGCAGACGACACGATCTCCATCACCAGAGTAATAAAACCCCTCTTTGGCAAGTTTGATCGTTGATACTAAACTGGAAGACGGAAAGTTTTTGAAAGTTTCCAAACGTATAAGCTCCAGATTCATTGAATGTGGAGTCTCGGATTGTAATGGTTCTACATCTCGTTGTTGAGAGGTTTGAAGAGAACACAGCTCTTTTTCGACGTATTTATGTACGCTTTTTGATATGGGTGGATGCAGTTGCAGATTTGTTCGTTCCTTTGACACACCATCATGGTAATCTTTATACTATAAACTATCAAGTAAAGTTCCAGCATGTGCATCTTTCACTTGCAATTTATTGAGCGTGGTCTCTGGAATTGTTTTAGAACCTATATCTTTCAAATCCATGATGTCATATTCTTCTTCGCTCTTTGAAATTTGATGAAGTTGACAAACTTTGTTTATTAAATCCTCCAAAGAAAAACTGCATGCGTTCCCCTTAACACGGGATATATCCGTTGTTTTCCTTTGGTATTTCCTCTTGGAAATTTCCCGTGTTTTCCTTTGTGGTTCTATACCAGCTGGAAATCTCTTCACATATACTCTACACCTGCTTTCATTGGAAGAGTTTCTTCTCGATTTGCATCCGATTTCTTTAATCTCTTTTGACAAGTTATCCAATTTTGCGTCTATTTTCTGCAGCTTGTTTAGAATAATATACTCTTTTTTATATTTCGGGCGTGGAAACATAAATTTGTGGCCCGTGCTTCTTCATCACCGATTCTCTCCGTTCACTGGCTGTAGAATTCTCCCAATCTGTCAGTGGGGCATCATTCATAGATTGGCTTCTTTTTATTCCTGACCAGTTATTCTGTTGTGCTTTATCTATTACTGAATATACTGGGGGGAAATCAAAGAAAATCATTCTTTTATATATATTGTGGAATCATTTTAATTCGTGGGGGTCAATGTTCGTGGATAACCAAACTTTTGCTGGTTCGTGGGGACATAATTTCGTGGGTAATTGATTAATAATGTGAACAGCATTATAATTATAAAGATTAAGAAGCAAATAAAACATATTCGTGGGGACGTAAATTCCTGGGTAAGAGTGATCCACGAAATCCACGAACATTGGTCCCCCACGAACAATGATGATTTCACAGTATAGGAACATGTCTCTTTAAGTATTACATACAGATAGGATTATTGTTTATTGATCTATTTATCTGTTAATTATTATCGATATTACCATTGTTTAACATTCACCAAATGGTTATGCATTGCACAAACCAAGGCGGGTAACTCCTAACACACGTGCCAATCTCTACCCAGAGTTATTTTTCTTTACACGCACAAGTAGACCTATGGGTGATTCCCTGATCGAATGACGAAGATTTCCCCTATGTATGAATGAAAGTTATTTTTAGAAAAATTACATCAATCCACGAACATTGGTTTTAGTATCGCCCGATGCTAGGTCTATAGCTTGGGAGCTTTATTATATATTCGATTAGGCAAGTATACTTATCTTGATCCGAATATGAGTATAATGATATTAATAATGACAATATGATAATGAATTAAGACTTTTAATCGTGAATCGAGTAATCCATTATTGAAAACAGTATATATACTGTATATATATGTTACCTACACAGTTTGACGGTGTGTTTATTCATAATATATATAAAGTCCGGCCGATGTGTAAAATGACAAAAGACTAATCACGTAGTGACAGATTTAAATGTGAATAGTATGAGCATGATCACGATTCATTCTGGACAAATGTAAACACAAATTTCGAAATATCACCATTGATACCGTCTGATCGCGTGGTGATGACTCACGTTAGCTGTTATGTTTTGAAAAAAAAGTTTTCAACTTGGAAAGGAGCGTATTGTATAGGCACATGTCATAACCCCCTTCAGCTAAATATTTCAGACAAGGTTTTTTCTTCTATCAAGGGGGGGGGGGTGCAAATTAACTTTGAAACCCCAAAACTCTCTTTGATTTTTTTTTTATCCGCCACTGTAAAATACTACATACTAAATAAGAAATAATCCCCCTTCCAAGGACGACAATGGCCATTAAATGAAACCCTTTTCCGCCCCCGTTAGTCGATACATAACACGAGGTAACATAATCTAAATAAATCAGTAAGTAGACGTTGTGATTTCACTTCATGAATCCAACTGCAAGTCAGACATCAATTAAATGATTGATCAAATTTGTTGTAAAAATGCATCTTGTCGCTAATTAACAATCTTTCGGTTAGTGCTATATTTATCAGTGTATTTACCACTTGGCTACATCTAGAGAGCTACTGACCTTGAACCTCTAGAGTAAACAAATATCGCTCTACTGCCTCCCGGCCTGTCTAACGACATAATATTATTCTGCTTCTTATATATTCTCGAATATTCTATATATGTTCTAGATTTTGCTATTATCATGCAATTTTAAAGTTATTTCAACAGCACCATTGACATGTGCAAATATTCTATTTTGTCGCTAAATATTCTATTTTTGTTTTTACACATGTATAGCAAGTGGGATACATCACTTACAATTCTTCACTATGTAAAACAAGGCTCGAGCTTTGTTTTTGTTTACATAAAGATTGCTTCACAGAAAATACCATGTTTAAAACAAAATGAGATGTTATAATCGCTAGGAACTTGTTAATTGTGTTCAGAATGAACTTGATATGAAAAAAATCTGCTTTAAACAGAACGTATACTAGCAAATTCAATGTAGGTAAAACAAAACATGACTCGAGCCTTGTTTACATAGATGAAGAATTGTAAGTGATGTATCTCGCTTGTAACTCAACAAATGAGTTTCTAATTTTTGCTGACCATTACAAATGCCCTAAGTGAGCATTGTAAACATTAAAAATGGAAATCCAAAATATGAACATTTTTAGCTCAGAATGTGTCCATGCCCCTTTAAACCTA
>CAJDSM010030429.1:2540-13614 GCA_903981925.1 Ostrea lurida
ATGCATATTCTTTCTTTTATTTCTGTTTACAGGAGATAAAAGTAGGCTTCAAGAGGGGTTGCTGAACGTCAGTGTTAATATTTTTCGTGTGGACTCGTACCGCAACACAACCCAAGAGCTCTGCGGCTACATCCTGATGACCCCTTTGCAAACTTCTTGGTTGATACTCTATTAAAAACTTCAAAAACACCCAACAAGGCTGTTCATTTATTTTACCATGTCATGGGCATAGGAGGAGAAGGAGATTGTGCCTCTTTTTTTCATTTCTTTGCTTGTCACTTTTGCCCAACCCCTTGAAAAGGAACATTGTCTTTGATATCTGCCTTTTTTATTTTTGGCCTTGCCGATTATATTGAATCCCCCCCCCCTTCTCCCCTTTTTTCTCTCTCACCAAACACAGTGCTTTTGTTTTGCTTTTTCTTCATAATATGCTTTGATGAACTTGTCTCACTCTGCACACAATTAATAAATACATATGTATGTTTATGCAATCTCAAATTTTATTTAATCAACAATTAAATGATCTACAGTGGTTTAACATAGAAATGTCCAGCTTGGAAGCGAGAACAGTCAGTGCAGTACTGTCAGTGTCAAATTCTTTTCTCACAATAGTTAAAAAATTTGACTTCCGTGATGTCTACAACGCCCCATCTCTCTATACTAAGATCAGACGAGGCCTCCCAGAAATGATTTCGTAATGAAACAAACAATCTGCATTTTGGGGATTTACTTCTTTCTTTTCAATTTGCCTGGATTGCCTTTTCTTTGTACAATTCCCCGCATGATGTAAGCAGGATTATCCTCAAGTTTGGATACACGCACTGGTTGAACACACAAGTTTTTGGTATTTGCCTTCTGAGTGTATTCAATTAATTTAAACGAGATCTATCAAACTCGATCGTTGCTATTCTCAATGCTTCTGAAATCCACATTTTGTTGATTTGGCCTCTTTTCAGCTGTTCTATTTCCTTGCTTTCTCCTATGTAACCTTAAAATAAGTTCAAATATTATATTACACTGTTTTGACAATTTTAAATAAATTAACCACGCATATTTTAGAGCTTAAAAGATTTTGATGAAAGCTTAGTTGTTCATTAATTCATTATACATCAACATTCGAAAATATTTACTTAATAATGGTAATACTTGTAAAGGTTCTGTTTATCGTTTTTAGTTTGATGGGGGGGGCGAGGGGGGGGGTGGTGAAAATCTGATGATTGAGTGGTGTTGTTGTGTGTGTGTGTTTAAATCGTATAATGGGCATGTGGTGTGCAAAACTGTATAAATTAGTTGCATGATTTGTTCAGTCTTTTTTTCATTGTACCTAGATGAAATGAAATGATATTACAATTAAAATTAATTAAATATTTGTTTTATCAAACTACATTAAAACGCTATTTCAAGATCTGACCCTTTATATCCAATGCAATCAGAATTTGTCTTGGGTAGAGATTGAAATTTATTTGTTCTGTCATATGATTAGATTTTTTTTTTCGTTGTTCTCGAGTTAATGTAAATATTACCTAATTTCAAGATAGGGCTATGGAATGCGAGTCTGCCATGATTCATTAACGGCGTATATGAAACGAAAATTAACCAACCCATTCATAATAAAATAAAATATAATTCCGGCAATTATCTTAACATATATCAAAGTAACTAGTGACAGTTGTATCCAGTGCTAATGTTGGTAAAATATACGATGATCGAATTGTTGCACAGGCCTAGTGGCAATTACGACGGACTTATAGTAGCTGGCCTGTGTGTATAATGATTCACTCTTCTCAATCATAATGCACGTCATTTCTCAATTTTTTCTTATAATTCATTAAACTGTCTTAATTACCAATAGCATTTTCCCTTTGTAGCCCAGACTTGACGATTAATTAAAGCCTTTAGATTTGGCACTGTCCACTTCAAGTGCAGATCCGATCTATTGTTTTGCTGTTTTCAGCGCGCGTCGATTTATAGCGTTTAGTAACCACCGATAATACACAGCGACATCTATTGAGAAACAAACGGTGGTGTTCCCTATTCCTTTCTACTTAGGTGTAATCTGCAATGATTTTCCTAATATGCACATCAAACTTATATAATGTAAATAAACAGTTTTTTTCTAAACTGTTAACCTTTTTTTTTATTTCTTTTTTTTATTTTATTTTTTATTTTATTGTAAAAAGAAAGAATTTAAGGTTTGACCATGAATTTCCATTAGAATTCCTAAATAGGTGACTTCCTCCCCTAGTTGCGTTTCGTTTTACATACAAGTGTTCGGATTTTCAATATACTTTGATCTTGTTGCTTTGCATTGAATGTTTTTTTTTTTCATCAATTTGCGTCCACCGCCATAACTTATTCGATTTTCTCTAGTTACAAGATCTAAAGTTACTCTAGTCATTCAAATTTTCTTTCAACATTACATTTTCGCCTATCAGTACTCTCAGTATTCTCTAGATTTTCCTCTTCTTATCGACTCATATGTGACTGCGATAAAGAATGCTAGGGTATTATTTATGATTAGTTTACTCGTGTCTACGCTGTAAGTTTGTATATGCTCGATAGGTTATTGTAGAAGTTTATAAATATTGTGCGGAAAGCATACAATCTCGCATCTTGTCAGAGAATGAATAATTTAGCATAAGAAACTTCACAGTCATTAACCTTGCATTGATGGGTATGAATGCATTTTTTAAGCCCTTCAGGCAAGTGATATTTCACACGATGTTCCTAAGGTTGTTAACAGAAAATCCAGAATTGGTTTCTCAAATGGTGTCCAGCGATGGTGGTCACAATACGAAACAGAACCAAAATCGACAAATTGATGGTTTCAATTGAAGAGTATTTTCACAAGAGTTAAAAGAGACATTGTGAATTAAAGGGATATCCTGATGGCATACCATCTCCATCCTCTGTCGAAGTACCGTCACATCTGAAGTTTTCAAAATAAGCGGTGAGTCTTCCGCTAAGGAGAAGGCAACGGGAAACTTTTTAAACATAGTATTTTTACCTCTCTGGCAAACAGCTGCTGAGAAAGAGAGCGCTTGACAGAGGATGTTTAACAGAGATTGTCTTTGAAATCGCTTACTAGGGAAACCATTAAAAAATCAATTCCATGACTCTATGCAAATTTGCCGATTGGCTTACCTGGAGCAGAACAAGATACAATATCTTAAGCTTAGAAACTTGAAAGGGAATTACGGGGTCAGATCGAATTGCAATTAGCAATAATACCTGGATAAGTTGTTTTCAAAACGAGTGTCCTATAAATGAAAATAATTCCAACGGATAGAGGAAATAAAATGTGTTCTTGACTTATAATTCGTGATCGCGAGAAAATAAATCTCAATCTTGACTTAAATATCTAACCTTCATTTCTTACAAATTAGAATAGGTTCGGTGAAAATTATTTTTAAAATTAGACATAGACGAAGAAGTTGATCATAATTTGGTTGCATAGTCTCGGTTAAAGCCAACAGTTTAGCATATTATAATAGTACTATACAACCGATTTGTTCTCAAAAGAAATCTGCAATTGCGGTCCGAATGCAGTCTGTCTCAGGAACGTTTCGTTAAGAGACTACGTATTTTCCTGATCACTATATAGGTATAGGGACCGTGTTAGGTGTGACTGTTTGACAAGGGATACTTAACCCTACTAGACACATCATGATCCACTTCCAATATATCAATAGTGCAGTTTGTTTCATCTTTTATTTCATATTCCAATTGCAGAACTTTATGAGTTCAATCTATGTTTCGTTTATCTCTATTTTTAGTGTCTAAATTTTTAAAAATTGTTATACATTTCTAAATACATGTATATATGGATATCCCAATGGGTTTGTGGTTTGATTATAATTACACAAAAAATGTATCCAACGGTTGTGTGTTTTCTATCTCCCGAGCCTTTTGGCGAGGGAATAGAAACACACAACGATTTGGATAATACATCATATCAAACCACAAACATGAGATATTCTTTTTCATCACATAGTTTAATCCAGACCAAGCCTAATGAATAGGATTTCAAATTCTCCTCTTTTGTTTACTGAGGCCGAATTACCTACGCAACGTTAACATTACGCGCACTGACAAATAGTTCATTGTGGACATTTAAAACAAAATAAGAGTATTGAACAGCCGCAATGTTTAATCTTAAAGACGAGAAAACAAATATCTACATTTTAGGACCATATTGGCAATAGAAATTGGTGTAAAATATTAGTCATCCAGTGATGACGTATAATAGATGACGCCGATGTTTTTTTTTCTCTTTCTCTCCATTTGTTGTCGCGAGTGGAATGGAGGTATCTGTACATCGCCACCTGCACAGAATTTTTATTCTGTGTCATGGAGGTCGCTGGGGTTATTATTGTGAATTGGGGTTTGGTTTCTTACATATGTATTTCGTGATGGAATCTTTAATGTCCTAGAGCAAAGTGCTAGATGCGGAGCGCCAGCGTGAGTTGGGTGCGTGCATGATGGAGTTGATCAGTTGATTAATCATTAAATAAGGAATAAATAGGACAACCGGATTTTTGTTTGGGTTGTACATTGTGGGTCTATCGGATTCTGCTAACATCGGAGAGATTTAACAGAGTCGTCGTTCAGTTTCAAGAACGGAACGGGGTAGATAGGGAGAGGTTACATTTTGACTGGCAGTCAGCGTGCATATTTGAAAATGGCAGGGCCTTTCGAATTTTAGAGCTAATCTTCATAAACAAATTCATTAATTGATTGTTTTCAAGTGTTGAAGAAACTATCAACATCAGTTTACTTCCATTTCATATTCTTTATAATATCTATTGATTGGGAATTTTGTCTCTGCATTTCGCCATGTGGCATAACGAATAAATACTTGTGAATGAAAAAATAATCACAACAAAGTGATATCAACTGATAAAGGGGTAAATATGTATAATAGAGATTCGTCATCTTTTGGGTGCAATAATCATATATGGAGTGTTCATGGCAAGATTTTCATGATCGTAAGAAAAAAAGTATAGTTATAGTGTTGCTACTGAAATTTAACACCAATTAATTTTGTATTTTTTGTGGATTTATCAAACTGTTTATCAGTTGAGGTATTTCTGTAATGTTCATCGTCAGCATTTCTATACCAGGTAGAAAAAATGGCTTGGTTGTAACTGGAATTACCAATCATCCCCATTTAAAAGTAAAAATAGCATATTTATTCATATAAGAGTTTCTTTTTTTTTTTAAATGTTAGAAAAGATTTTTCATGAATTACAGGATAACACAAGTTACCTAAGATACAATTCAGAATATTCTTTAATCGTGTTTTCTTTTTCTGTGCCGAAATAGTGATCATAATCAAAGTGAAATAGCGATACTGTATTCAACAGTACGGTACGTCATAAATAGAAGGATCTTTGAATGGCAATATGAAATTTATGAAATGCGTTACGATTAAATAATTCCCGGCCTTGGCGAGAAAAATCTCAATTCGGGTAACGATTTAATAATTCACATATGCAAAAGCATGAGCATAAGATTCTACATGATTTTATACCACGCCCCATATTTTGATTTACTTTCTAATTCATACCCGATTTTTTTTCGCTTTGTTATTGTTTGACCGTCGATCATATTCGATTGTGACCTTTAATTGCATTTTTATGAACTCAACTACGAGTTCAATATTGTTTTTTTCCGAATCCCATGTTATGAACGCCGGAAACGGTAGAAATGTGTGATAAATAGAGGATATGAATTGAATGGGTGCTTATGAATATGGAAATTTATTAAATTGAGTTACCGAATTAAATATTTCACGGCCTTTAGCGAGGGCAATATTTAAATCCGGAACGGAATCTTACATAAAATTCCCATATGTCATAACGCAGATTATAAGATTCTATTTATACACAAATATCATTGACACGCGTGTTTTGATTTACTTTCTATTCACAACCCGATCTGTTTGCGCTTTATTTGTTTGACGTGTCAATTCAATTGTGACGTGTCTGCAACGTAACGGTTTGAAGAAGCTTGGAATTTCTGTTATTTATTTTCACCCCATAAAGACCTCCTGGACAACCTGGCTAATAAAACAATGTATTTTACCGTAATGTTTACGGTTTCAAATTCTGAAGTGCGGCCCGTTTTCTTTACGGTAGCGCAAGATTGATTGATTACTAATTTGCATTTTATAACCTCAGCTGAGTTCATTATCGTTTTTTTTTCCGAGAACCCTTGTTATGACCGGAACAGTACAGTTGTGTGATCAAAATCGGTAATAAGAATTTCAAAATACATTGTATGGCATGCGCATCTTAACGCATTATATCTCACAAATTGTTAAAATGAATACTAAATTAAACTATACATTATATTATTACTAATGAAATAACTGCATAAAAATGCATGATCTATATACTGTACATTATGTAAAATGCGTTGAATGTCATTTTATTAATTCTCTTTCTGTGGTCTGCAATTCATGATGAATACTTAAATTCATTTCTGTCACAGAAGTGGGTATGTAAGTGACAAATTGTTATTTTCTTCTTGATATATTTACATTTGAATGAATAAAAGTAGTATGAACGAAAACGTATACCAAAATTGTTCAATATTTGTCAACTTGAGTCTTCTCTCAATTCCGGTGATTTCCCGAAGTCATGGATTCAAATCATAGAAAAATCTAAAAATTTTTTTTTGAACAATTGGACGAAGAATATAAAACGGATACTATTGTGACGATAACATGCAAGAAGGATTAAAGAGATCATCATTTTTAATGAACAAAGCGCTTCCTTGCGCGGGGGAGAGTGAAAATTATAGTTATATCATCATAAACAGAGGTAAAAGGATTTGTCTTGAAATTTTTTTACGGGATGTTATGGACTCAGATCAGGAGTAATTAAATTGTTCTGAAATGAGTGAAAATGGGTAGCACTGGATTTGTTTTGACAGAAATGGAACATTTTTTTGATAGGTTGCTGAAGTTTCGGTTTCCATGGTGGACGACATCAAACATAAACTAAACCTGAAACACCATAATTCACTGAATTGACCACCTCTCAAACAAAGCGTGGGTTCACATCCAGAGTAATAGAAAATATCTTAAAAATTCACTGACAATAGGTCTAAATGCTATTATTTATCAGACAAGGATCATTTTTTAAGATAGGTTTGCAGGTTCGTTTTCCATGGTAAAGATATGGATCACCAAAAAACTGGCTTGATGGAGACATCATTCAAACCTGTCAAAAGTTAGTACAAGACTGATATAGAGTAATTAAAAATTCAGTAAAAATACTTCAAAAATAGATCGTATTGTATTTTTGTTTTAATCTGAAAAAGACATTTTTAGATGAGGTTATTGGGTTATGTTCGTGTGTGGTTCGTTTCCATGGATTGTACATTCAAATCCACCATGGCGCGGCCGGCTTAATAAAGCAGTCAAAATTAAGCATGTTGGGTGCGCCAGAAGAGAGAAATATTGGAGGCTTGGCGCGCTGAGGGGCAGGATGATTAGATTCTAATCAAGGGAAAGATCGAGATGAATTGTAGCATCTGAATTTAATTTGAGTCAGTAACTCTTTACTTAGATAGTTTGTTGAAGTTTGTTTTCCCTTTGGCTAACGCATCAATTACTCTGCTAACAAACATCAACAATACACCGATCCACAGCGAGTTTCGTGGCACCTTGTATTTTAAAACCCTGATTGGCGTTAAAAATAAGCTCCGGCCCCGTCTGAACTCGGACAATTATTTCAACATCCCGCTATAGTTTGCTATAGTAAACACGGAGATGTTTTCAAACGGTCATGCGCTTAATAATGGCGTATACATGTTATTTTCAATGGGAATGATTACTTTGTTTTTCTCTCCGAATCTGTAAATAGATACGTGGGTATCTAGAACGGAACTTGATGGAGCGAATTCATACCAAATCCCTCAACAAGACAAACTAATGATGTGGATTGCTTCTGTCACAAGCTCAAAACATTCAGCTAAATGTCCAAAATAACGAATATGCATGTTATATGGACTAAGGTAAGATGTTTTGTTGATTACTTAAATGTACGCGTAAAAATTTTAGACTCCGGGCACATAGCATCGTTTTTTGGAGGAGGGGGGGGGGGGGTAGCTGATCTACAAAATTTGTTTCACACGCATTGTGTTGATGCATCTGTCATCGTGAGGATCTACCGATAAACATAATGGAGTCGATATAGTCCAATAATATACATACTTGACAGGAAAGTTTTAATTATATCACATAACCTTGGGAAATGTTTGCACAGCATTGATGAAAAAGTTAGGCCAGTGCGTACAGATATTACAGTCGTCACTGTGGTTTTGGCTAGATATCTATCACTAAACTATTGGCTAGGCCTAGTTGCGAACTCGGGTACAGCTGACATGTACATTGCTTGAAAGTTTTATTTTTCCTTTTTTAGTATTATGAGAGCCAGTAAGAATATGGCTGTCTGATGAGACGCAAACAGGAGGAAATGCATCAGTCTTAATTAATCTGATAATATATACTATGGAGATTGGGAACAATAAAAACCCAATCACTGAAAAATGGGAAAGCACTGTGAATTGCTTTTATCAAACTGTTTTTTAAAAAAAAATTGTATTTTGTGTTCGAAGCAATATCAGCTCATGGTTTTTTGTGAACAAAGTTTGCAAAAAATATTGTTATTTCTAACTATACATTTTGCAGTTTATAATAACCTTTTTAAGATTATTGTATTTAGGTGTTTGAAATATTTAATTTTTTATCGAAGTATTTTATCAAATGTTTTTTGTCACAATTATAGGAATTGGGGTAATAATGTCATATGAATATATCAGAATTAAAGAGAAAAGCAATATTTTTAAAAAGTATTTAATTCTAAACTATCAGAGAATTAAAATCACACAAATGTGAAATTAAAATTTTCAATTGATGCATTTTTTAAGTTTGTTGAGGGCACTTCAAAAGCATATTTAATTTATGTCAACGTGTATGAAGAGCGTTAGATTTTTAAGAGCATAAATCTCTCTATTTAAATGGATTGGTTGTAACAAGATAGGTGTGGTCATTACAGGTCAGCATGTGAGCATATTTTTTTTTTATCAAAACTTATAAGAAAAATGAAAATAGAAATTCATTACGGAACTTTTTATTGCATGTATATTCAATCACATTTTGCTATATAATGCATATTTGAGAAAAATAATATATAAATGTAAATTTTGTGTGGTACGGTAATGAATTTTTAGCATTTCAAAAATTACAAATAGAATTAAATCAATAGATAATATATTTTGATTGACAGCTACATGTATATACACGTACATGCACTTAGCGTATCTACAAAGTAAATGATATCTACATGCATCATGTTAGATACTTACTGTGACTTTAGCTGTTTCCCTGAAATTGTAAAACATAAACACAAAGCAACAGGGACCTCAGCAAATCGACAGAAGAGTTTGATAACATTGAATCGATAGCAACAATATATATATATAAAGTCATACACCTTTGACAGACCAGAAGTCTTAATTTCTCTTTTAAGTCTTATTGCTCAACTAATTAGGCAGTCGTGATAGTGTACTAAAGTGTAGTTTATTTCTTTATTAATTTTTTTAGTATCATTAAATGCAGTACTACAGTAGTTAATGTCTATCATTATTTGAAACAAAAACTTAATGAGTTTTAAAAGTTGTTTATCAAATGCGGTCATTGTCGTTTCTCGTAACATTTAAATGTAATATTTATGTATCATTATGAGTTTGGCCATTCGTTTTCATAACAAGTTGATTCTATGGTAAATAAAATATAATTTGCAATATCAACTCAGTTAGAATTACCAAAAAATCATTATAATACCTAATAGCGTTTCTTTGTAATCGCTGGTTTGAAATATATCTGGTGACAAACGACGTCATGTTTTACTCGGGTTCGTCTTGATGACCGCTTGATTGCCCATCATCATCTCGTACACGGGTCCGTATCAGAAGAAAACTTATGGCCACCACTCTCAAAACATCCTGGCACACAGCAACGAGTTGGCATTCTTACAACTTCATTTACTTACAGTACGTTGGATTAAAAATAACCCCGACGATTTGTTGATATTGTTTCCAGGAGCTTGACATATTCAATCGTAACCACCGATGTTACTCCAGCGCCAGCTGGCAGATAATGACATGAATGTTCCCTATTGCCACCATAGGAGTTATTGCCCTTGGCAATATTTTTCGTCGTCATAAATAATTCATTATTTATGGGAAATAGCTATTTTTATACTATCAATAGTTTACCAAAGTATTCATTATATCCAGTGAATGAAATTTCTTTAGAAGATATATATGCAAAGTTTAATGAAATTAAGATTTTTGAAAAACCTATGACATCACATGAGGTTGATCAACCTTAAAAGAAAACCAATAAACTCTGTTGCAAAATCAACAATAGTGTTCTCCTTGATTGAAATTACATCTATTACTCCTTTAACAATCAACTGCCTCTCTTGGTAGAATTTCCTATAGTTGCTTCGAAAATAAATCATATCGTTTTAAGCAAAAATGTAAATTATAAGTTAGATGAACTGTAACAGTTCGATTACGAGGAAAAAGCTTCTGAGTAACTAATATCGCTGTGTTATGGAGAATTGGATTGCAACCATCATGTTTTAGCAATCGTCATTTCTCGTTAATTCCATATGCAAATTAGCTATATTTAAATACAAAGTTAATTATCTTTTTTTAAATGGGGAATGCACTAGTTGACATTCTCTACTATTTTGAGAGTATTAAAATGCAAATTTTAACAACACCCAACTTTACGTTTGGACAGGTAAACATATTCCAGTTTTCTCGTACTTTTGGACACGTTTTTGCCTGTCTATTTGTTTGAAAATTTAAACTTTGAAAGTTTAGTTTGTTATAAATATATTTCCTCTAATAAAATTAAGCTTGGAAATTTTGGTGCTCACAGTCCATTATCACGCGGTGAACCAGACCTATTGCTAATATTTCAATGTTCTTTCCATCAACAAAGATTAATAGAATATAAAAATGGCGAAGCAACAATGTATCAAACGTA
>CAJDSM010030431.1:0-11991 GCA_903981925.1 Ostrea lurida
TAATTCAACATCACACTTGAAATGTCTGTAGAAATTAGGCCTATAGTCGACTTATCCCTGAACTGTAAATGCAAAAATATATGACTAGATATATCACATGCATACTTATGATATGTTATTAAATACGTATATACTATTGTAAACAAAGAGAAAAAGGCCATGTCTATACATCGCAAAATAATAATACAGTAATGCGCATACTCACATACACACGCGACTCTGTTATTATGTGGGTTGGCAATATTAAAAATAATCTAAAGAAACAAGTATTTTGTTCTTGTGTATTTTATTTTTTACTTTCAATGTTGTAATTACGCATAAAAGCATAAATTTATTAGATGTATACATAGAAAAAAAAATCTGGAAGATTTCATATTTCGTAACTGAAAATACAGATTATGCTATCATAATTTTGAACAGTCATCGTACAATTATCATTTCAAATGACATATTTAACCTAAAGATTACCCCAGATTAGATATTCATTACAGATTTTAATTGTTTTTAAAAACTTTGTAAACAATACATATCTCTTAATTAATCTTTGTTTACATAACACTCTCCGTATATTGTCGGAGCTTCTGTCAGTATGTACAACCTTATGTACATTTCGATCAGAAATTTAAGTGAAAATCAAAGTGTGAAGAAAATCGTAAATCAGTCCTTTTCAGAGTATATGACTATCAATTTATTGATTTTCAAGACACATAGTTCGACAAACAAACATTCTAATTCTCCTAACGTACTCTCAATACTTTGATTATTTTCTTCTCCCTTTTTTTTTTTTTTTTTTTTTGTGCGCTTAAAAAAATCGTATGTACATGCCCTCAAGGGCCCCAGTTTCAATAAAACATTACAACAACGACAACACTGATATACCAACTGAACAGACATATTATATAAACAGTGATCTATTGGATGTTCTAATCATTATTTAAGGCGCGGATCAAAGGAATATCGCACAAAGGTAAGATTCCACCGCACTTCCGTTTTGCGCATCACCGGAAGCGTCTTTTCATTACAAGAATGGCGGACTCCACAGTTTATCAAAATAGAAGAAATTTGAATATTCGAAAACAAAGATTTTAAAATGTAAACTGTGATTCAGATAATGCCATGGTAAGTAAATTAATTCACATTTTTTTTTTCACCTGAAAGTTAAACCCAAGGTAGAAGGCGAATCGGTGATGGTGGAATGCGTTTGTTTATATTCGAAATAGTTTGCGATATTAGCGATGAAGTATGATTCATACCTTACATTGTCCATTCATGCATAGATAATGGTTGTACTTTTCAACATATCCGTCATTTAGGTATCAGAATTAACCAAATCTTATTAACATAATATATTCGTTAAAACTGAAACGATATCGGGTATTGGCCAGTAAACATGGTAAAGGTTGGGATATGAAGGGGGAGGGGGTTGGTTGTGTTGTTATTGTATCATAATACGGGATTGATATTAATCTTAGATATGGTACGTTGTCCTGACCAGAGCTAGAAAATGTTTAATAGATCTTATCATCTATTGATTGGGAAGTTTTAACGTTGTATGCAATTGAATTAAGATTCTATGTAAATGACAGCTGTGCTCAGCTCTGTTATATATCACAGGAAAATTGTTTTCATCCATTTATCCGATACTAGTCCTGCGAACTGCTAACCCAATACTGCTGGCCACCAGAATTCTTTTATGGTAAAATTACCTCTTGAGGCTAAAATTGTAGCATATATATTAAATAAATATTATTGCTATAGAGCATTGCCATGATTACTCTTGATATAATGTTAGGCATCACAAAGACTATATTATCATTTTAGATAATGTCATTGTACGGAAAGGATTATTTTAAAATACCTTTACACCAAACCAAAAATATGTTGAGCTAATAATGCTGCTATTTAAAATATTTATGGGAACATGTGTATAAGTTCCTTTCAAGTTGTAAGTTTGGACCCAAAGTGATATGTTGCATTAGGTTTAATGAAGCCTTTAAATTCATTGCAGGTATTTTCACCGCAATATGTAGATCTTTGTAAGGAATTAGGTTTCATGGTACACAACTGTACAAGTGCACTGTGAAGTGTAGAGAATAGACAAGGATAGTCCATGATATGCACAATATTGAATTTATTAAGGCATCATTATCAACATCACATCAGGTGATTATTTTTTTTTTAACAATTGTTGTAACATTACACTATGATGTGTACATCTAATTTTATACTGTATAGGAGTGTCGGATCAATCATTAATGAACTAGGCATTTGAGTTGCCCCCCTTTTTATTTGTGACTGAATATTGTGGTACCAAGCCATGAAATGCATGATACCAGTATTAATGCTTTATATCCTTTTATACCCTAAAATCAAAATATGACCTGACATAGCATGCTTATGAATAAACTTTGACTGTAAACTCAAGGTTATGAAACTGGGTTAGAGGGACGGGCTAAACATTGAGGGCATCCCCTTTCAATGGATGTTTGCTTTGACACTTAATAAAGGACACATAAATTTTTTGTTGTTGTAATTTACAACTGACTTTCTTCTACATGTGTTTTATTTATATATTTGATAAAGAGATTAACTCTACACAATGAACAATTAAGATATACTATGGACTGATATGTTTCAGTCAATGTGCGTCTTAAGTTCGGTGCGATGACAATAGCTTTGAAACGTTCAGGTGTGTCAATACTATCTATTGGAGTGTGTCAAACCCCCACTTCACATTCCGGGCGCTTCTTGGTCTGGAAAGTTTAACGCTCTTCCCTGTTCGTATTGGTGGTATGCGGAATTTAAATTGTCGCCTTTTTCAACTTTTAAGTGAATTGAAGAGGTGACGAAGTCATCAATCAGTTGTTACAACTTTTTTTTCTTTTGAAGATAACTGGATGTGTGTTTGTTAAAGTCTGAGAATAGAAATAAAACAAAAAGTTGAACAAAACTAAACAGAGCAAGGGAGGTTACTGAGTATGTGTTTATTCATGTACCTGTCATACAGACAATGTGTGCATGACACTTAACACATAGTTTATGGTATGCATGTTTTACCTGCATTGCTATACTGTGTTACTGTCCATTACTTAGTAAGTTGTGAGCAGTCGTATGTACCTTTAATAGGTCAGGAACACACTTGGTGTTTTTGTTTTTTTTGTTCTTTGTTTTTTTCATTTCTGACCCAATATGGAGGATGCTAGTTAATATGAACAGAAGTGATTTTCTTGCTAAATGCATGTTTACTTAACATGATAATTTTGAATACTTGAAAACCTTTGTCTTGTTTTAAAATATCACTTTAATCATGTGTCAGTCAACGTACATTTTTAAATGAAAAATATTACCTTC
The DNA here is from genome assembly GCA_903981925.1 of Ostrea lurida. Lineage (NCBI taxonomy): Eukaryota > Metazoa > Mollusca > Bivalvia > Ostreida > Ostreidae > Ostrea > Ostrea lurida. Next base: position 3,352 of record CAJDSM010030431.1, read on the forward strand.
ACAGAATTTGAGAAGTAACACCTACAGTAAGAGTTTATTATAAGTTTACTTAGTAATTTACAACCAAAAATGACCAGTCACGGTGGCTCAGTGGTAGAGCTCTCGCCTCGCTGATCAGGAGGTTGTGGTTCGAGCCCCGTGCTCGGCACCTGGCCGCATCAAACCTAAGACGTTAAATAGATAGTGATTGCTCCTTCGCCAAGAGCTTGGCATTTAGAAGTGAGAATCACGGTCTTTTGGATATGACCTTAAAAAACGGAGGTCCCGTGTCGCAGCAGGTGTGGCAAGCTAAAGAACCTCACTGCTAAAAGCCGTAAGTGCTAAGCATAGGTCTACTAAATTTGCAGCCTTCACCGGCAATGGTGACGTCTCAATATGAGTGAAAAATTCTAACGGGACGAAAAACAACAAATACAATCAATACAAACCAAAAATGTATCAAAAAGTCTGTTGTGTACAGTGGATTGCAAGTGTAATACAATGTAGAGGGCATTTTATGTTGGATACTTATATACAATAAACTCATAGTAAATGTAGGGGAGAAAATTAGGTTTTATGTTGGATTAGATACCTGGTTAAAAATATTATACTGTTCATGTATGAAAACCTCCAGAATTTGCAATGAATGTAGGCTATACATGAAGAAGTCTGGGTCTTATAGGTGTTTGACTATTCATGTTTAACTGTACAATGTGATATGTTCTGCACATGACGGAGTCTGGGTCTTATAGGTGTTTGACTATTCCAGTTTAACTGTACAATGTGACATGTTAGATGTACATGAGGCAGTCTGGGTCTTATAGTTGTTTGACTAGTCAGGTTTAACTGTACAAATTCAATGTTACTTGTTCTCTACATGAGGCAGTCTGGGTCTAGAACTGTATATCCAATTTATCCCCAATATATTTAATTATTAAGAGTAAAATGGACAAAAAGTTGTACAGATTGATCAACCTGTCTGTTAAAGAAAAGTCAGAAATGTTTCTATTTGTGAACATTTGTGACACAAAATTCATTAAAATTTAAATTCTCCAAAAACGTTTTCTTGGATAATAATTAAACCAATTCAAATAACAACATTCTCCTTTTACAGCATCAAGATAAGAACACAGCTTGAAAATAGAAGACCAGCTGAACTGATCTCCGACTTTTGCCGATCTTTAATGAGATTTAGAGGATTTACAGCGCGTGCTAATACGTCAAAACAGAAAGATTAAAAAAGCAATGGCTCTACAGTAAACATACAATGATGAAGATCTTCACAGACAAATTCTATGGTGCTTTACCTGATGAAGATTAGACATATAATTTTGTAACCTTTTGACTTAATTGCACAATTAAATGAAACTAATTCTGAAAGCTGATGTATTGAAGATTAATTTCAAATTCAATTCATTTATCTGCAGCAACCATTCATATTAATTGGTAAAATGAAGTCATAAACGCCAATACAAGAATAAACAACAACAAATGAGGCCTATTAATTAAATCTGTCAAACACATATTAATACAAGGAGACTACATCTATCCATAATGTTACCATATAATAGATTATGGTAAAAATTTCATTAATCTAATTATACTATATTCTTTGGAGTTTTTTATTTTAAGTGGACTCATCAAGGGATAGAAAACTCCAAACTTTCACAACATCTAACAATTAAATTGCTATGTACCCATAAAATGAATTTTGCAATTTCCAAAAGAACTTCTGCAATCTAAAGCTAGAAGCTTATGGTAAACTCTTAACTTTCAGGTTCATACCAAGTTTGCTTTAAATTTCCAAAAATTAAATGCAATAATGGACAGGAGATAACAACCAAACAAATGTAAACAATTACTTGCAATTTTTTAGCGTTTAAGTTTCAAAATTCTGAATTCTTTAGAAATTAGATATTAATCAACTATAATTAATTTGCGAGTTTTTCCAATCCTCGACTCATTTAAGCTAGATTTTTCGCTTGTTATTGATATCTGGGGGTTAAACATTTCCAATACTATAATCCAGTGGCGGATCCAGGATTTGTCGAAGAAAGGGGGGCCACCGGCCCTTCTGGAAAAAGTGGACCTGCTATACGTCGCCTGGCTAGAGGTCTAGAGATGAACGCACCCAAGTGGGGCCCAGGGGGCGAAGCCCCGGAAGCTCTACGGGTTAAGGCTTTTTCAAGTCATTTCTTAGGGGTTATATCTAAGTTACATACATTCTATACATATGATAGATTATTGGTCACCCCAAAAAGGGGGGGCCCGGCCCCCTGCCCCCCCCCCTAAATCCGCCACTGCATATAAGCATTTACAATCAAATGATTTTCATTATGCCTGTTAATCTGCATCGATGAATCAAATTGGACAATAAGAACAAAGTGGCATTTCGTTTTCAATGACATAACTCTGCAGTGTAATGAAATGTAAGTGGTTTTTTAAGGAACACAATGGTCTTAGAATAAATGAATATCTCCCTGTTTCAATCATGCACACGTGATCGGCAACTAATTCTTAATTTGGTTAAGATTGATCTTTCTGACCTTTTTTAATGGAAGAATGTTAACAGTCAAGTCTTTGCATTTTTACTGTATCATTATTATTAAAATAGAATTTGATTTGAAACAATAATTTTATTCATGTAAAACATATATAATTGGATTGGGCAGCAGTGCAATGCCTAATGTAACAGCCCGTCTCCAATCAGGTGATCAGGTTCAGCATAATGAACAAATTAATATAGATCAGAAATAGTAATTTTTGTTTGGGAGAAAAGAAATAAATAATTCGATAAAATAAATTTATAATAAATATTAAAATAGATATGATCTTAATTGATTTGAATTTTAGCCATATTTGTAAATATATTTTCATGTAGGTTGTTTATATATTCACACCTGGCAAATTAACAACCGAAATCTCAATATTTTAAAAATTGTCTTTTGGTAAACCAAAAACATGACACAAATTTTATCTACATTTGGAAGAGGTAGAGCATTCTAAACCTCAACAGTAACACTACCATTTCTGCTACAATAAATACTGTTTTGAAAACTAGATGGGGATTAATTGCATGGACTCTAGATAAAAACCATTAGTGCCAAATTAACAAACTTGAATTGGGCGAAAGTGTTACCGCACAAATCCTACTAATGTTTGTGGCGGACCAACCAAAATGTCGATCCACCTTAGCAATCATAAAATGAATCCATAATTTTTGACTGAGCATCGTCGTATTTGGAAAGCTGAAAAAATGACACATTTTTAATCTATACCCATTTGAAGGGTAGAACCACAATTAATCCAACCACACAGCCCCACTATTTCTGCTACAGCTAAATTACCAGAATGGGGATCTTCGATAGCTTATAATAAATCATGTTATTGCATAGACAGCTAAAATCCCATTAGTGCTAATTAACGAGTTTGTTTGTTTTTGATAACAGTAATAAAATATATTTTAGTATCTTTCTTCGTTGAAGTGATACACTGCCTGCTTTACAGCTGGTAATCATATGCTACGTCAGATCCGGAAGTTTAACACGATCTTAGAGGCCTCGGATATGCATATGATGATGGTCTATCTCTGTATTATCCAGCTCAATTGAAACCGCAATAGCGTTTGAAACAAGATGAAAGTGATGGGAAAATGTGTGCAGGGATGTGTATCACATATCAATTCTGATTGTTCCGTGCTAGTGGTTAGTTTTGGTAATTAGTGGTCACAGTGTCCTTCCTAACCATAAGCCAAAGCAGGATTGAATTCAAAGGCAGGAATGTTATTATTAAGTATACTCAGAAAACTACTTCTGAAAAGCAATTGATTGTAAGTTGCCAAAACTCTTGAAGGTTTTCTGGGTCTTTATGCACACATGTTAATATTATTAACTGCCTAAGGGGCCCTGTGAAGTACTGCGAGCCAATTTGAACTGAATTAGTACAGTGACCCCTTTAGCACTTCAGAATTCTTCATCTTCCGATTTCTTCTGCCAATATTTTTTTTTTTTTTGAGAGCATAAGACTGAAGTTTTAAGCTTCGAGGTATGCATATTGAGAATATGTAATAATGCTGTTAGTTAGATGTATCAAATTGAAGAGGAGAAAAGAACACACATAGAATATGGCATATTTCATTGAATAAAAATTATTTGGAGGATTATATTCACAAAGATGCAGCTTTTATTGCATGTAATGCAAATTTGCTCATTGGAGTTGGCACTTAATGTTGATTGAGAGATCTGCATTAATGTATTGACGAGGTTTATGGTTTTATCCTATGAAAGTTTTAATCATCATGGGCTGTATGATCATAATATTCAGGAGATATTATATCATTTTATTTTATTTGAAAGATTTGATATCATTTAGGGCTACAATATCATAATCAAGAGGTTAACATGATTTCATTCTGTAGAAAGTTTTGATTTTGGGGCTAGCTGTATTATTGTATTCAAGAGGCATATCAGGATTTTATTCTGGATCAGTAGAAGGTATTAATTAAGGTATTCAACGTTTAACAACTATATTTTATACGTATCTGGTAAATGTATGGTAGGATTTTTGTAATTATATGGTATCATTTTGAAGGGTTCATAACTTCATACACTTGAAATATATATCCCACCATATGCACTTTCTCTCTATTAAAATTTGAAATGGAATTAATCATTAATGTGAATCTGGGTATCCCATTGAATGCATGGGGATTCTAGAAAAGCCACAGAAAAGGTGAAAACTTCTGAGGATGTTTATGATGATTGACAGTACAAATCTCCCTGATGTAACTGTCAGATTCAGTCGAGGTGAAATCGCTTGAGGAGGAGCAGTGTTTGTGGAGACAGAGAGGAAAGGGGCACTGCTACACTGGGTGCAGCTCACCGTTGCCCTTCAGTAATCCGCAGCCCTTCAGTAATCCGTGGCAGTGAGAGCTCGTCTGCAGGGATTTACGGATGGAGGATATTGTGCGGTTTACAACTTTTCTTCATCAGAATCCCGCTGAGTTAATGTGTTTTTTTGTGTGACTCGATCCTATCATTGTTTTTATCTTACAAGTGCTGGATTGTATGGAGTTCAGAGATGGTGTATTGTAATTTTGTTTTATGGGATCCGTGANAATGGAGTTCAGAGATGGTGTAGTATTGTAATTTTGTTTTATGGGATCCGTGAAGTGGTGTTTGAAGGGCGTTTGTATTGTCAGTAGAGGACGGCAGAGGACAGAGGATATTTGCATGAGAATTCCCCGAGCATCTCCTGTCGCTGACGAAGAAAAAACTCATTGTTAAAACGTACATGTAATCCATTGATTCATTGACTATTTAAAAAAAAGAAGAATTGTGAATTTTTCAATTGCTGCAATTGAAGAATTTTAAACTATTGATGAAATGAATGTAGTACATAGTTATCTTTGCTACCGTTTTTACCTGTCGACCACAGGAATTTAAACTGTGAGAAAAAAAAAAAGAAGAAAGGGGAGTTTCCAGCGTGCACTGCTATCTCTTCCTGATATCGAAAATTAAATGTGATTCATAATTTAAAGGTTCTGATCGGCATTGACAATGGCCAGGGTAAATATGAAATGAACAGTGTCTGTGGCATAAGGAGGGCTGTAGGATTGTTCCGTTTCCAATCTCCGACAAAGTCGTTATCTAATCTATTATGTGATATGTTTGTATGAATGAAATATAAAACAGAGAGAGAAGGTTGGACAGTTCCCAGTGGGGAATATCCTGGTGCCTATATTTATATACCCTCACCTGAGTTCTGCTGGCACATCATGGAGCTGTTTGCATGATCCAAAATTCTGAATATTTGTAGACACAAGTTACCCATTGACAGGGAAGGAATTTAATACTTTAATAGCTTTTTGGATTCCAGGTAGAACTTGATTGTCTCTCTAATTTATAATTCAGTGTAATTTCCAGTTTACCCGGCGCTGAACAGTCTAATAGATGATCAGGGTGTAAGGAATTAAGGCCATATTTCATGTACTTTGAGGGAAAAGCCATGTGGAGTTTGATTTCCAGCTTCATTGTGTTGTAAGTGTAAACAAATTTACATAGAGAGAGTGTTTCGTGTTCCAAAATCTGACCAAAAAGTGCCTGGTAGCTAGTGTGATGGAGATTTTTGCCTGCATCGTCATGAAAAATTCAATTATCGTTGGGCAAAAAACTTGCACTGTGCTCAAGAAGATTAGATTTCAATCAAAGAAAGGGTGTAATATTGATTTCATACCGACATCAGAATTATTGAACGAAATCCCTGTGGCTTTGAATCTCGGATGTTAAACTTGTGATATATCAGACACTTTCGACAAATTGTGGTATGTTCTTCAAAGATCCTACATGGAGATGCCAACATTTTATTCTGTAGAAATTGTTGGTAAGGCTGAGTTTTCCTTTGGGCGAAAAAAAGGAAAAAGGTGATTACAACCATGTTGATTTAAATCGTTTATGTCAAACAAGCAGGAGAAAGCTACAATTAAACGTGTAGCCTCTAACGAATCCCATGAGAAAACATGGTAGTTCGTTGGACACATGAAGAAACAAAAACCGGCTGAGAAGTTGCGTGGCACTGCCATCTTTTATGAACCGCTCATCGAAGTCCGAAACTTGAAGGTAATCAACCTTAATTGAATTTTTCAAACCTTTTGTTTTCACTTTGTGGTACCAAATAAAGAATAACTTTAACTACAGGAAAACGGCGGTGGCCTCTAAGTAGATCACAAAAACTGATATAGTTGTCATATCCCTGGAACGAGTGACAGTTTATGAGGATCAAAGTAGGTGCTGAGGGTTAGGTTGTGTCTGGTGTATTTGTGTTAGTAGTGTACCAGTAAATAACAAAACATGCTGGCTCAATGTCAGAGAGGCAGCCCTGTGAAGTAGTGGACCCTCGTCTGATGGTGAAATGCTGATGTAGGAGATAGAGAGGTGTAGACATATACTCTGTGTGGAAATTTGTACCAGTACCTATACTGTGTGTAGAGACGTACCAGTTTACTTACTGTGAGGGGATAATTTGTGAATATATTTATATCGGATAAGAAAGCGAAGGATACGTTATATTGATTTTGTTTCACTGACTGGGAATCATTAGATAAAAAAGCAGTTTATTATGCGATTCAGTGATGTGATGCGTTGTCAAGGGTGGTAGTCTACCTGAAACTGAACTCCTTTGTGAAAAGGAGGAAGGCCATTTTCTGGAAAAGCCACTTCATAAGGGAAATGACTGCTCATCAGAGAGGATGGTATTGAGGAAGATTATCTGTATCTGATGTTTAGTGTCCCACTCGTTGAACAAAAGTAGAGATCAACGCAGCCAGCTGAATTATTGTGCAATGTTATATTTTTATTCCATTTCGAAATCGGTTCGTCGCATGTGAATTTTTCGTACAGTTTCACTGTTATCAAAATATGAAATCTAATTTCACAGTTTGGCCTTTGTGATTTTAAAATCGTGCATGATTAAAATTTTGAGGAAGTGGCTTGAAATGAATTAAAAAGGCACCTCAGGGAAAAAGAAACCTTTTGGAAAAAGGTCGAGAAATTATTTTTCTAAACAAAAAAAAATTTGCGGAGTTTGATATTACAGACACTTCGTACAGGTAAAGGATAACCGAGTCAGCTGTTTGTGGAATACTGTGATGAAAACAGCACGACAGAGAACTTTTCAACAGGCTTAATAGTTCATATCCTCTCAGGATCTATTGTGCATTGTTTCATATCTTGAAAAATAATTAAGCAGCTGATGTACGCACCAATGTGTGATAGACAGTCGGAGGGAAAGAAATTTAATTAGGCATGTTCTGCAGGTAGGGAGAAACAAATGACTTCATAGGCTGGTAGATGAGCTATTGTTCTGCTGCAGGCTTAACTGTTGCCTTAGTGTTTGATCTGACTTTGTGGAATAATTTTAACTTCTTGGACAGATTATCGACAGATTATCATAGTGTGACATGCCCTCATTAAAAAATAGCAGGGAGCCTTCATTTAACTATGGACTGATTGTTTGGTTGGCTTTGTGACAGCTTTAATTGACCAGTTGAATTATTGGTTATTGGTAAATTTACCTGTCTCTTGTCTCCTGTGTGTAAAAACTGTTTAGTTCTTGGTTTGTATTATTGTACACGCTTTGATAATTGACTTATACATGTACATATGGAATGTTACACCATTGATTACTAGTGACAGAGGTATATAGGCCCAGGACAGGAGGAGACAAAGATATATATATCCAGCGGATTCCATCGTAGTAGCCTCTAGAGAGAGGAATTATTAACAAGGGGAGGAGTGTGGTTTGTGGTGAAATTTGAAGGAATGAGGTGACACTTCGCGTACATGAAGGAAGTTGGTCAGAAATGATTTTTCTGCTGGCTGCAGTAGCGTTTGCTGGATATTCTAATGACCACTTAAATAAATTAGCTGAGCACTTGTGGTGGTTTATGACGTGATAAAAATCAGAAGTGTTTCTAACATTGCAACACCCAAACAAGTCAGTATTCCTGCATTAACTCGGAGGGCAGCAATCGCATCATGTTTACCTAACGTATAATTGTGTTGGAATTTCGTCTTTTGTGAAACCATTGAGAAATGTCCTTAGGCGTTTGAATTGGCGTGGTTTGATCACAGAGTGGAAGTGCACAATGGATGCATTTATAGC
>CAJDSM010030439.1:549-11769 GCA_903981925.1 Ostrea lurida
TTGATACATGACCTTTTTGGCACTTAAAATATCGACTGAAAGAGTCGTTTATTTATCAAGACTTGACTTGCTGTTGCGTCACAGCTATAAATCAAAACAACAAATCATCATATATGCTTCCAAGTTCAAAAAGTAGGTATGGGACTACATACGTTGCAGGTAATATTTTCAAATTTTCAACATACATTTTCAAATGTTCTTAGATCTCCCTAGTGCAGTTTGTGTGTACATTTTTCAATGTATTTCTTGCATCAAATTTGCTCTTAAAAATAATTAAATACGTACCTTTAATAGATTGATAGTAATTCATCATACCTTACCAAATAATCAGCAGGAAGGAAACATAGGATCAAACACCTTTAAACTTCATGCTAATATTTTCTGGGAGATGTAGATCTCACGAGAGACGTAATTATCTTAACACTTATATAAAAAGAGATACAGCTTCTGATGTAGGCAGAAAGAAGGCTACTAAAGCCTCAGATTAAGATCATTGCAAGAGGAGAAATAGGGTATCAAGATGATTATTGTACACTTGGTACGTGTTTATATTTCTCATTTACATGGATATTTTAATCTTTTGAGCCAGTATACGTATATATTTCGAATTGTGGAACAGACAAAACAATTCTATCAAAAGGCTCCGTAACAGTGGCAATTAGCATTCGAAGAATCTTTAAGCGATTGGATGATTTTGTAAGTTATGTATAGTCTTTATATGCACAGCCTAGCTGTCGTCTTATTCAAGCAAATATAGATGACCTAATGTGAGCAAGGTTTCAGCAACTAAAGATTTGAATCATATATATATCTCTAAAACACTATGTGTATTCTTTACTAAGTACAGGAGGAATAGATTGTCTAGAGTGACTAGATTGAAGCATAGGCAATGACTTGATTCTGAAAATTTTATGGGTACATTGGTACTCTGGGACAGTGTTTTCCTGTACTATGTCTGTGACTGTGGGAAGATCCGATCTTAGGGCGTGATAAAAGACCATATCCCCGACTTAGGCGCAGAATAATTGAGATTATGTTAGTTAGTTTTAATATTATGCAATATATACAAACACACACTGGTTTAAGGAAACAGTCATATTTTACTAACGGCTTTGGTGACATAACGAAATTGCCATCTGTTCCACCATTGAAGCATAACTGATGGCCTGTGGCAGTCTTACATACAAATACTCAAAAAATTAGCTAATGCAGACCATTAAAATTAGACAAGTTTCAAACTTAAGGGACTTTTAAGAAAACATGTTTACATAAATTACTAATAAAAGTCCAAATTGACTGTTTGTATTTTCTGACAATTTGGTTTGAGGTATGGGTAAATAAGAATTTGACCAGATAACTGTGCAGGTCGATCTTTTATTTCTTGCTTATAATAATTAATCTCACACAATCTGCGAAAAGAGCTTAGCATACCTAATACCACCAACAACAGCATGGTGTCGTCGTGCAAGGCCATTTGTGTAAAAATTTAACAACGTTCTTATTTTTTAAAATGCCATGTTGGGTTGTATTATTATGTATAAAAGTTTGTTTGTCTAGATTCTGACAGTTCCAAATGCTTCTGTATTCACTTACCTCGCAAATGCCTACATTGAGACACAAAACCACAACCGTCAACACCATAATACACTATATGACTGGAAATGTTTCTCTATGCATGCACATGCCATATGTCGCCATGTATACATAATGTAATACAGTGTAAAAATTTCTGTCCACTTATATTGAACAAAGACACCTTGAACCCAGGGCTCGAAAATAACTCAAGTCGTCAGTCAGTTGACTGGTTTAGTTATCTGGTGGACTTGACTGATGTTTGTTCCCAATCAGACTCCCACCGGACTAAACTTTCACTGGGAAAACCATCAATGTATTGTGTAGATGGATTAAACATCAACGAAAGTTGTCACTATCTGATAACCTGATTCATAATTTACAATTCTTCTTATCTTCTAGTAATCTTGATAACCCCCCAAAATAATCTTGAATCAAGCTGGACTTGGTGACCGTTTTTCTACGAGGTGGACTTGGTTTCGTTTTGAGTTATCCAACGACCCAGTCCAGGTTTGGGACGGTGACTTAAAAAAGTTAGTTTCAAAGCCGTGTTAACAATAGAGAGTAGGGAGAATTAGATAATTAACATAATCCTACTTTATACCATAAATCAGAGAAGTAGCTTGCACCAACGGATGTGCTAAACGGAAGTCAAATCATCTCTTAGTCATCACCACTATGATTCAACTAACCTATGTATTGTGGTATTCGATAATTGCGGAATGAGCAGTAGCTAAATTCCTTGTACTTATGTTTACATTTTGTCGATACACTTTAACGAGGTACGTATTGCACTGGTATAACTAAAGTGTTGTCTTCTGGCCATAGATGCTGTAACATTGTATAACACGAGGTAAATGCTCTACTTTGTATACACGTGAAACATTTCAGCGCAGAGCTGATTGATTGTCCCATAGTATAGGTTGAATTTATTTCATCCATTTCCAAAAGAAAAAACTTTTAAAATTTTAACAGGATTTTTCGCCTCTTTGTTCCGGTTTTCTTTCATCTTTTTAAAAGAAAATGTAACTCATGCTATTAGAGAGGGACACTACAGCTCTAATTCTCCCAAATTTTGAGATCAAACGTCGTGGTTAAAAATTTACAATATCAAAAGGTAAAAGTGGCCAAAAATCTCCATAATTGATGAACGTGAGGTAGTTTTGGAACATTTGAATTGCGTCAGTTCTCGGTCCTCTGAGAGCTGCACTTTGCGAAAGACTTCATGGGAATTAAATGACAATCTTCAGTAAATACCCCTTATGTAACTCTACGATTCATCTTTTTTTATGAAAATGAGCCGTTATGAAAAAACATCGACATTTTTAAATGCCCTTTCATTTCTGATATCTTGGGTATCTAACGCAGCAATTGTCGAGTGAACAAGTATTTTTCTTATACTTGATGAATATAACTCATTGGTGATGCGCAAAATATTTGCTTCCAATGAATTGAGTATAGTCACAGAAGCAAGTTGAAAATTAATAGTTTGCACACGTGGCCACTGTTAAAGCCCATGTTTTGAGCCAAGTGGGCATTTACATTATGACCTACTTGAGAACAGAGTTCGAATATTGAAAGCACTAGGTGGGTTGTTAAAACATGCGTAGTAAATGTCCAGCTACACATAATTCGCCTTCGCAATTGTAATATCCAAACGGTGCTGAGGCCATATCGAGTGCGGAAACCTGGGAACATCTGTACTCAAAAATCCACCTTATGCAGCTTTTATCGTGGGGTAAACAAATAAATTAAAATAAATATAATATATTTTCTTTTCCTTGCAAGATAAGTATCAGTGACCATTATATTATTATGCTCCAAGAAGGAATATGACCATAAGTCTCACAAAGAACTTTGATTCCAAACTGCGGTCTATTTTTTTTTTAATGTTGCCAGATGATAAAAGCGATATTAGATGGGATCTAATTTGTGGGAGGAGACCGAAAGTTATTCATTCTCGAGTAAAACTGCTAATTGGTCCGGACGCGGTGGCGAACACTGGCCATAAAGATCTCCCGCTTCTCACATACAACCTACGGCTCATAACGGGGATCGAACTCCGGGGTTCGCATTGGTGATGAAGTCGATGCACGCTCCCGCCGTACCCTCTACGCTGACCGACCGGCACCACCATCCTAGTAGTAATTAAACCAAGAAATTATTGATGACTGAAAAATTATATCTTTGGAGTCTGACTTATGTCTAGTGATGGTGGTTGGTGACTAATTGTCTCAATCTTTTGTTATTTTTCAGTGAGATGGATATTGCTTTGAGTAGAACTCAAAACTTTGTAATCTTTTGAGTGTATTAATTTCAGTGATGGATTGGTTGGGTATGCTAATCTTGTAATCTTCCTGTTATTATCAGTGATGGTTGTTGCGTAATTGTAATATCTGGTTATTTTCAGTGATGGTGGTTGGAATGACTCAATGGTGTAACGAATGACTTTTGTTATATTATTCAGTGATGGTATGGTGTATTCCAATTCGTTTTAATCTCTTCATTGTTATTTATTCAAAGAATGAGATGCCAAACCAACCATTACTGAAAATAACAAAGATTACAATTACCCAACCAACCATCACTGAACAATTAACAAAGATTTACAATTAGTCAATCCAACCAACCATCTATCTGAAAATATTACAACAGATTCAACATTCAGTCACCCAACCCAACCATCACTGAAAATAACAAAAGATTACCAAATTAGTCATCAATAAATTTTCTGGTTTAATTACTACTAATCGGGTGTCGGTAGCGTAGAGGTAGCGCTTCTCGCTTTCTTCTATACCCAATGCCGACCCGAGTTCGTTCCCGTTATCAGCAGAGGTTGTATGTGAGAGGTATGGCGGTCGCCCGCTCACATGTGGGTTCTTCTACCCGATTACTTCGGTGTCTCCTCCCACAAATGATCCCCTAACGCCTACATCCTTCGCATTAAAATCAAAGACCCCTATTTGGAAATAAAGCTCTTTTGAGCTTTAGGGTTATCCTTGGCTTATATACGTTACGATCTGTGAAGAACAGAATTTATTTATTTTATTTATTTTTACAGTACAGCTCAGGTGGATTTTTGAATGCCCACTTTCCACTCTGGGTCAGCCACCTGGAATTACAATGGGCATTTGGAGTGGACATTTACCCGNGGCCACCTGGAATTACAATGGACATTTGGAGTGGACGTTTACCGAGTTTTACAACCCACTGTGTTCAATAGAACTGTTCAGTGGACATTTAAATGCCCACTCCAAAAATGGCCTACAGTGGCCAGTGGGCAAATTAATTTCCACTAGAGCTGTACTGTATCCTATTCATTGGAGCAATTGGCATACAATTTTTCATCAAATAGACATAAACTTTTCACGAAATGCTGCGGACCAAAACAATGAAGCATAAAATGTCAGTTTTTAGAGGCAGCATCTAAGTGAATGAAAATGATACATAAGGGGTATTTAAGTGAAGATGTCATTTAATTCCAGATGATCTTCNTAGATTACATAAGGGGTATTTAAATGAAGATGTCATTTAATTCCAGATGATCTTCAAAGTGCAGCTGAGATCAAACTGATGCATTCAAATGTTCAAAACTCTCAGTATCAAAATGATTTTTGCCACTTTATTGATATGTAAATTTTTAAAAAACACTTGATTAAATTGTGGAAATTGAGCTGTAGTGCCTCTCTAAAGATGAATTACATTTTCTTTTAAAAAGATGAAAGAAAACCGGAACAAAACAAAATCTTTAAAATTTAAATTTTTTTTTTTAAATGGATGAAATAAATCAACTAATACTATGGACAATCATCAGCTCTCCTGAATGTTCAAGTGGTTTCAAGTAGGCTTTACCTGTGTTTAATGTTCATATAGAGACGACACTTAAGTTACCATGCAATACGTCCTGTTAAAGTGTATCGACAAATGTAACATAGTACAAAATTATCTGCTCATCAGCAATTATGATACACAATACATGTATTATTGACATGTTTAGAGATAAGTGAATTGGTCCGTTTAGCACATCCTTGGGTGAGTTCTGGATATGGACGAAGCATTATTATTTAATTCTCCACTTTATTTGTCAACACGGCCTGAAACTAACTTTTTTTTAAAAGTCTCCAGTCCAGCCGGACTGGTTGGATATCAAACNAAAGCATTATTATTTAATTCTCTACTCTATTTGTCAACACGGCTTGAAACTAACTTTTTTAAGTCACCAGTCCAACTGGACTGGTTGGATATCAAACGAACCAGTCCACAGGAAAAGTTACCAGTCCAGATTGATCAAACATATTTTGGGGGGTTATCAAGATAAAATAAGAAAGATTGTAAATTATGAATCAGGTTATAGATAGTGACAACTTTCATTGATGTTCAATCATCTACACAATACATTGAGGGTTTTCCCAAATGAAGTTTAGTCCGGTGGGTCTGATTGGGACAAACATCAGTCAGTCCACCAAGATAATAACCAGTCACTGACTGACGGACTTGAGTTAATTTCGAGCCCTGGTCAAGGTGCTTTGTTCATAAAGTGGACAAATTTTACACTGTAGTACATTATATACATTTCATATGCATGGCATTGCATAGAAACATTCATGTATATATGTGTGTTTGTGTTGTAGCATTTTGCATAGTGAATACAGAAGCATTGTACTGTCAGATCTAGACAACAAAACTTTTTAACATAATAATAAACCCAGGCATTTAAAACGTGTTAAATTTTAAAAATGGCTGACGACGACACCTGTGTGTTGGGTGATGGTAGCTAAAGCTCTTTTGCAGATTTGTGGAATAATTAATAAGAAGAATAAAGATCACTGCAGTATCTGTCAAAATCTTATTACCATACCTCAAACCAATTGTCAGAAATCAACAGTCATTTTGAAGTAATTTGTAACATTTTCTTAAAAGTCCCTTAATTTGAAATATATCTAATTTAATGGTCTGCTTAGCTAATTTTTGGTTTTGTGTAAGACTGCCACAGGCCATCATTATGTCATGTGACAGGGGAATTCTTATTCACCAAGCCGTTATAAATGACTTTTCCTTAAACCAGTGTTGTTTGTTTATTGCATAATATTAAACAATAAATTCTATCTGCGCCTAGAGGGGTCTTTTTCACTGCCTGATCCGGACTTCCACACAGTACAGTAAAACATGTCCCATACAAAAGTACCATAAAATTCCAGAATCAATCTCTGCTATCAGTCACTCTGTGTACTTGTAAAATACCTGAATATATTCAAATTTTTCACTTCATTAAGTTTTATGTGATACACAATGTTTAAAGAAATATTAAAAATCTCCAACAAACTAATCTAATTCCAGTTTCAATTATAAATATTTTTTTTTCCAAATCGAATAACTTCCAATATATCATGTAAATAAATATAAAACGTTACAATATGTTGAACCTCTCAATTCCAATGCATGAACTGTAGTCGCGCTCTGACACACAGAACTGTATCTTTAAATAAGAAAATTCAGGGTCTCCCAGAAAATAAACATTGTTTAAGGTGTTTGATTCTTGTTCTCTGCTGATTATTTGGTAAGGATGATGAATTACTTCATATAAATAAAATATATTTTAAGCACATTTTGGATTGAAATAAATCATTGAAAATGTCACAAACTGCCTGAGGGAGTCTAAGACTTTGAAAATTATGTGAAAATTTAAAAACTGACATTAGTCCCAATACTTTGAAATTGAGCAATGATTGATTTGTGTTTTTATTTTTTTGTTGACAGCAACAGACAAGTCAAGTTTGAATAAATAAATCTTCAGTCAATTTTAAGTGCAAAAAGGTCATGTTTAAAACACTAGCTCAATAACAAGCATGACAACCCTAGTTTTACTTTTTAATTTCCCATTATATTCTCCTCTAATGTAGAAATCAGAAATATGCTTCCAAAAAGATGACATTAGTCCAAAGCTCTTTAACATTTCCTTTAAAAAAAAAAAAAACTAACTTAAGTAACTAGCACCTTTTTTTTCCCTTCTCCATTTTCATTGATTTCACCTTAGCAACCAACTTTTTACCTTGGCAACTAAAATCCAGTTCAAGGGGGTGGGGGGTAGCTATCATTTTATGGTCAAGTTTAAACCCTGCCACAATGCATTTAAATAAACCACTTTATGAAATATGAATCAGGGGGAAGAGGGGGTGCAAATACTAATAACACCACTTTGTGAATAATAAAAACAATGAAATTCATGGACTTTGAGCAATGTTTACTTGCAAATTCTGTTTGCCAAACTTGGAGTCAAATTCTTCCTGCCAGAGTTATTTTTGGTAGATTTAAATACCCGGGTAGCTAGAACAGTGGCACATTGCGTACCAAAACCGATAGCCCACATAATTATGGGCGGGGCATTTAGAGATAAATCGGCATTGCTTCCCAATATACAGATGTCACAGAATCTACATAGTTTAGATTTTACATTAGCAAGAAAAATAAACTCTTGCCAAAAATAAAATACAATCAACAACATTCAACAAACACCGGCGACACAGCGTAATGGATGAATGAATATTGCGAAACTGCAGAAAGACAGGTTCTGAGATTGCGAAATTTCACCCCCACTTTTTTGCATATATATATACCTTCCAGTACATCCAAGTGTTGATGAATCCGAACTTCATCCAGAGCTCCAAGATACGCTAGTCCTGGCGGGAGACCTTGGGGTACCACCACGCCTTGTGGCAAATTCATCTGGGGCTGTTGCATCGCCATGTTTACTTGTACGTTTTCTGGCGACGTGTGTTGAGCTGGGTTAGACATTGTCATCAAATGCTATTTTTACTGACGAATAAACTTCGGGGTATCCTTCTCTTATCTCAAATCAATAAAATATAGCCTACTAGATCTTTTCCGCGGCAGCACAACCATAAACATCCGGGTTACGAGTTATCGGGTGGGTGTAAAACACGCTCCCAAAACGAATGTTGGTAATTGCGGTAAGGAAAGTAGCCGAGTAGTTACGATTGAGCGTGACGCTATGTGTGCACGTTATTACGTCACATAACGTAACTAGCCAATAATAGCTGGGTTGCAGTGCCTACACAAAACATATCAAATACGGTGGCGGATTCATACTGATAGATAGATTTCCAAATTTAGGGCCTTATGAATAGCATAACATGTATGATTATCACACTTACACACAGGTACAATCTAATTAAAATTAAGAATCCTGATTCCGCTCCCATACCTAATCGCTACACAAAGGTGTCTTTGTGTAGCGATAGTATAGGGAGCGGATCAAGAATATAATTTTAATTAGATTGACACAGGTACATTCGCAGCCTTTCACCGGCAATGGTGACGTACTCCATATGAGTGAAAGATTCCTAAGGAGGGACGTTAAAACAATAGATAATCAATTGCTACATAATAAATAAATAAAATAAAAACGAACAAAGAAACAAAAAAAATAACAAAAAATAAAAAACAACAAAAAACAAAAACAAACAACAACAAAAATATTTTTTTTTTTAAAATATATATAATTTAATATATAACACACCCGCCACCCCCCCGCCACTCTCCCCCACCCACCCTCCAAAAAAAATCAACATTCATCATTTCTGTAATTTTACTGAGTGTTCCATACCATATGATGGTATGATAGTGCATATTGATTTTACTTTGTAATGCTGCTTTTGGGAATGGAAATGGGTTTTCTAATCAGCTATATATACAGCGTAGTGCCATAAATTTTATATGAGTCACCTTTCACATTTTACGCTATATATTTCATTGAAAAACATCCTTTGTTTGAACAAGCTAGCATTCTGAACTCATTTATGAAATCTAAAACGTTTATTCTGAAACACCTAGGCATAAGTTGTAATCATGATTTTTAAAACCTTTGCCAACAGAAATATGACTGATGAAACTTTAGCATCAACTTTTAGAGTTCCATTTCCTTATATAATCCTATGTAAGAGAGAAACGTTATTTTTCTTATTTTCTTCTTTCTATTCTTCTTCCTTTTTTTAGTTTATGGTTTCTGTATCTATGAAGATTGTGGATGGATTGAGTTATATGGTTCTATTGTTTTTTCGGTTATAGTGGTTTCTTTTTTCTTGTTCTTTTTCTTCTTTTTTTTATCTTCTATCTCTTCAAATCTAAATATATTCCCGCCATATCATAATCGCAATTAAATTATATATACTTTTTAATATATATTAAAATAGACGTGATATATAATTTAGATCTTACGATTTTTACGAGCTCTTCTATCTTTTCAATTTTATTTTTCTTTTTTACCATACATTTTTATTTTATCATTAATAAGATTTAAAATTTTGTTATTTTTGTCATTATGACTTTTATTTGTAATATTTTGGGTAATTATTTCCGGTTAATTATAAGAACCTTCTATTCCTCAGCTGTTAATTCATAATACTGTTAAATTTATATATTTTATATATTTGTTCACGGTTTTTTTACTAACTTCCTACAAAAAATTTATCTCCTCCTTTATTCTTTTCTCGTCCTTCTTTCATCCCTCACTTCGATCTCACCCCAGCCTTGCCCCTCCCCCCATACCCTACCACTCCCACCCATCCCACGCTCCTCTTTTACCTATTAAATATTATATATATATATACATAAAGTTAGTTATGATGTCTTCAATTTATTTTTCAGATATCTTATTGTTTTGAATCTTGTGAATTGTAATTGATATTTTATATATGTATCTTTCGTTCTTTCTTTCTCATTCTTATCCTCCTTCTCTCGATTTAATTATGTTTCTTTTAGTGTTTTTATAATATCTGGATTGATTTTTCTTCTTTTTTTTTTTTTATTTTCTTTTCTCTTCTTACCTTTCATGTCTTCATCTTTGTTTTTTTACTGTATGGACGAGATTTGGTTCGTCATATCGATATTGGTGGATATGTGACCTATTACATTTTAATCCTATATAAGATCATGGAAACACTCTAAGCCTGTTTTTTTATTTAAATCTTAAACACCTTATAAATATACCCATTATGATTTATTTTCAACTAAAAAAAGATGAACGGGGGTTTGAACTATGCAAACCGTTGGCGTCCACAGATTGTACCCTGAGTAAATTCCATACCCATACTTTATAATACGTTACAGACACTTTCAACTACAAAATATGTAAAATAAGAAAAATTTCAATGGGCCATTAATTTTTTCAATACCCACGGCAATCACTTCCTTAACATGCCGATTTGAGATTATATAAACATGTTTGATTGCTAGTATATAATTTTTAATCCCCCAAATAACCCCCCCCCGCCCAAAAAAAAACCAACCCGATATCTAATACTGTTATGAATACCCCAAAGAGAAAAATGCCCAAACAACCCCCATAAATAAAAAACCTACGTTAAAAACCCATGAAAAAAACTAGCAATAACCCTCGAAATACTCTTTTATTTTCGAACTAAGGACTCCACCGGGTTGTAGTAAACAGAGTTCCCATCAAGCAACCAGAGTGATTTGCTACCTCGCTCCATGGCACGCCACCCTGACCTTTACCTTTCGCTTGTCGGAGTCTGTGCGTGATTGCCCTACAACTCGATTTTGTATATGTTTTTTTTGGATTATGATTACGTTTTGACACAATGTAACTTCGCTTCTTTGTATTCAAGTTTT
>CAJDSM010030443.1:0-16320 GCA_903981925.1 Ostrea lurida
ATAGGCCTGTTCTTCCCCATACTTCTGAGTGAATATAATTGAAGAGTTCAAATTATTTTAACCTTGTGAACTATTTATTAGTGGTTAAAATTGCTGGACTTACCTGTAACAGTTAATCTTAAAACTGCTTCTTCATCTATACTAGTATCCAACATTTTATAACATAGTTCCATTGCTGACAGTCATAGATGATTAGATTGCGGCTTATGAGGTGTAAAACAAAGTTTATTGAGTTAAACAGATCAAAGAGATCATATAAATGAGTATTAATATATAATTAACGTATCAAAGAGTATAGTATTAGATGTTGAATCGTTTCGTATACATGTATTTGGAATGACATGAAATGACATTATCACAAAATTTGAGACTAAATTTGAATTCCTGTTAGTTTATGCAACTTTGCAGTCAATGCATAAATTTGATGAAAGTACCGATATCAAGGATGTATTTGCAAAAGGCATTGCAATAAAACGTCTGAAAAAAGAAGAGATTCAAATGGTCCATCCTTCTGTTAAAAACAAATCTATATGAAATAACTGCAAAATTTTGACTATCTACAATGTAAACATTCTTAAACAATTTTAGATATACTAGTATGCTGCATGCATATATTCTGATGCACATTGGGCCCCTTTTTCTAAAATGAAAAGGTTTTCATGAAATTGAAATTATATAAGTAACAACTGACTAAAACCTCTGAATATGACAAAATGGCAAAGAAGACTCATAAGGTTTCATCCTTCTCTTAAAAACAAAAATATACAAAGAACTACGAAATTGCAACTGTTTATAATGTGAACATTCTGACCAATATTTCATATGTAAATGTCTGTACTATTCTTGAATATGATACAGAGTGCGTGAGATCACAGTAAAATTGCATAATAGTGAATATATGATAAACAATAATGTATTGTATTGACTGCAAAGTTGCATGGCACACTTTTTAGCATAAACTAACAGGAAATATGTTTCATAATGGTGACACAATAGAAAACAGAATAGTTTGATTAAAGAATTACAAGACTATCTTTAGAAGTCTTGCAATTCTTCATATATAGCACTAGTTAATTAAATTTTATAGAGTCGGTTGAAAAATGAACATTTATAAAACACATATTAAGTGGCTTTGGTTTTGAATTGAGACAAGAGAGATTTAAAATTTCTTCTTCTGATACATAGGTCTTTAAATATGGGGAAAAAGTAATTTTCACTATTTTCCTCTGAAATATATTCTGAACCAATAAAACGCCACAGAAATGGTATCACTGGATAAGTTATTGTTTGATACAAAAAAGACGAAATTAACATCGCGTCAAACGTAATCATAATCCGAAAAACATATACAATCGAGGGTAGGCAAACACGACCTCGACAAACAAGAGGAGTCTTCAGTGCATGGAGGAGTAGACCTCTGCGCTATGTCACACCCTGCCTGAGCCTTAGTCATAAATAATTAACGGGATTACCGAGTATAATCATCCTACAATGACAGTCTAACAAAGGTATGAAACAAATCGCAACTAATGACTTGCGATAATTGTAATCGCAAACAACGCGTATAGCGACCGTGAAATTGCAAAAATGTATGACTTTAAACGAATTCGTTAAACCTGCAACGCACTTTTTTGTGTAGTGGCCCGCTTAAAGTCTCATCGTATATGCATGCTCTTGCGATCGAATCAATGGGAGAATACACGCATACACAGGTGATATAGTGGATTAATTCTACATAGAAAGGAAAATTGTACGATTGCAAAGGTAAAGTCATCACGCTTTCATATAAGTTTAGCGATCAGTCTGCATTAGAGTAATAATTAATAAAATATCCAAATAGAGCAAGATATTCAGTCTGTGGTTGTCCTTGTATCGAGTTCTTTGGAATATATAAATGAATATTGTGAAATGATGATTTAATTGAAGCACATCATCTTATAACCTGTTATGTAAGTAAGGACACGACAAGTTTTGTTTTTTTGTTTTATTAATCTCGTACAAGTTTTCACACATTCTGCTCATAATCGAATATAAATAAGTCCTGCCAACAAATGCATAGAATACGACGGATGTGAAGACTGGTCTCAAAAGTATCTATAAGACCAAGGCATGTTCTAAGTACTACTTCGGTACTGTGGGGCATCGAGTGTTTTCTCAAAAATATGTGTCTTGTTTCCAACGACTCAAAAATTCATATTTTCGGGTCCATTTTTGTTTAAAAGCAATTATCTATAAATCGAAAAGCCTAGTTCTACTTATCGTGAGAATTGTTGTGTAAAGTGTGGAAAATCTACGTTTTTGTGCAGCCAATTTCTAGAAAAATCTTGTGATTTAGGTTATCCAAAAGTCTTTAGAGTTTTAAGATCACATCTAATTGACACACTTTGACATGTGTGAAAGTATCTCTGAAGAACTCATTAATAGTTTGTAGATACACAAGGTTAGTAAAAGTAAAGAAAGAGCTTGATAGAGCACTTACTGAGAAAGCGGTGTATCTTTGTTGTGAAGAGTTTTATGCAATTTCGGATCAATAGGTTATGGTAATTAACCTGTCCTGATTCTTCGAATATTGAAAGTATTTAAAACAAAAGGTGATTTCTGAAGACTTTCATCTTTTGTGAATTGCTTGGATTATAAGTAGATTCCCAGATGTTGATGTAATCTGTCACTTTAAAAGACAATTTAAAGTAGTAACATTACAACAAAGAATGTTGTTACTTCTTTCAGCTGAACTTAGTACAAAGTTTTTCATGCAGTTTATGGAACTCATTTTCCACTTCTGGCTTCTTAAAACAAAGATAAATATAGACATTTTCCCGTCAAAATGGTGAATTAGGGATTTTAAAAATCGTAATAGTTTGATCCATTCAGACAAGTTCAACTCCTCTCCCTCAGATTTGTCCACGCCTGGCGATTCCCAAAGAATCATGTAAATAGCGAGTTTCGAATTATGACCTGATTTAAATAAGGGACTTTAAAGATCCCATTGGACTATTATTTACACCCTTCTTCCATTTTGTTGAAGAAACAATCTGTCACTGTCTATATTGTCTATAATTATTTTGTTTAGAAACCATTGTTTTGATGTTTTTGATATGAGTAAGGTTCGGAGATTTCAAATGGACCAGAAGTCCTGAAGAGTTTTCAGAATCCCAATGTTTTACACCACTCTGGCATATGGTTTGCACATTAACGTCTGAGGTTACTCTTTCACAGCAGTCAATATTTTCGTGAGGAGTAGGCTTGGTGAACATTTACTAGATCCAGCGGTTTAATCTTTGTTTGCAAGGGTTTTGAGAAGTTTTGAAATCCAGTATAGGTACGGACTTTGTATTCATCCGTCCCATGGACTGGATATAGTGTGTAATTCAGTTAATTTCTAATTCTAATGCAATTGTTGTAACACGTATTTTGATTGGATAATGCACTG
Organism: Ostrea lurida; assembly: GCA_903981925.1. NCBI lineage: Eukaryota > Metazoa > Mollusca > Bivalvia > Ostreida > Ostreidae > Ostrea > Ostrea lurida. The sequence goes on from CAJDSM010030443.1 coordinate 3,431, forward strand.
AGATTTGAGATGGTTTAATGAGCAGTTAACGAGATGGGAAGCTTTCGAATTGCGACATCAAATGCCGTGACGCAAAAACATAACAAGATGGGAAGCTTTCGACTGTACTATAATGCCGTGACGCAAAGTATAACGTCAAGCATAGACATTTCATAACAAAATAGCAAAACAAATGTAAACATAAAGCAAAATTGCATAGAATGGGAATAATACACTTCTCATTTGTGATTTGCGACCGTTAATGCTGATTTAACGGTTGCAAACATCCGTTTTTACCGCTCGCTTACGCGTCGCCGGTAAAACTCAGTTTGCAACCGTTAAAATGCAGCATTAACGGTCAGCAAATCACAAATGGAGAAAGTTAGTTATTCCCTAATTTTACGATAATTACTAATGCAGTGGTCAGAAGGGTTCGATGGCCAGTAATTTCTGTGAAAACGAGAGGTTATTTATATTCAGGTCCTTTTTGCCCCCTGACCCACAGGAAGGGATATTTAACAGTGACATGCTTTTTACTTTGGGGTCACCTTTTGTCAGAAACCTACGGTCGATCAAACTGTTGCGTTGCGAATAACAGACGTGTATCTTATTGTTATGATGATTTTTAAAATAAATTGGCCACTGGTTCTTAACAAAAAACCCTTTGACCACATCGCTCAACTGAGCACCAATGCTCAGCAAAAAACAATTTTTAGGAAAACTTATTATTATACTTACTGCTAAGTTCAGAAAATTAAAAAAATCCAAAAGGTAACAAATAAAATTATTAATCATCAAATTTGATTATTAAACTTAACTAAAAATGCAATTATCATATGCCCTTGTATAAGGGTATGGCCATTCATTTTAACAAACATCTATGCTTTGCACAACATTTGGTTTCCTATACAATCGCAAGTAAAATTTCGATCTCCTAAGATAACGAACAGTGATCGATCTCTTAAGTCCCAATTAGAATACAAAACAAGAGTTGGGCAAACACGGACCCCTGGACACACCAGAGGTGGGAAAAGTTGCCTAGGAGGAGTAAGCATCCCCTGTCGACCGGTCACACCTGCCGTGAGCTCATTGTCTTGATCAAGTAGACGGAATAATCCGTAGCCAAATCAGTGTGTGAAAAACGGCTTAACAATTCATATGAAACATATACAGTATTTGACTCAATGGCAGGCCATACTGGCAAACTAAATCGTTATAACGACCATAGGATTTGCGAAATGCTGCCTTTAAAGATGACTGTTGAAACCATTACAACAACAGCTTGTTTGTAAGTAGCCTGCCAGTTTAAAAAAAACTGATCACAGACAGAACAAACTCTTGTGTATCAAATAAGTTGAGAGACATATGCAGGTGATGATGGAATATTGTTATTGAATGTGATTATCTCTTCTTTGAATGGGACATGGTTCTTCATTTGAATAAAGTTCAATCCCCTTCACAAAAGGACGATTTGTATCAAGTTTGATTGAAATTGGTCCAGTGGTTCTGGAGATTTTCCTGACTATCTGCATGTAAAAATATGATTCCCTATTGTGGCCCAACCTTACCCCCTGGGGGCCATGATCTGAACGAAGCTGAATCTACTCTACATCAGGAAGCTTTCAGGTAAATCTTCGCTCCTGTGTCCCAGTGGTTCTTGCAATTTCCCTTATACGTTCACACGTGACATTTTGATTCCTTATTGTGACCCCACCATACCCCTGCAGGGTCGTGATTTTCAACAAACTTGAACAACCACTATGTCAGAATACTTTCCTGTAAATAGGCCCACGAAGGGTGAAAATCAGCCCTGTGAAATAGTCAAAATTAAAGTGAAGTTGCAATAAATAATTTTCTTCACAAATGATAGTCCATGCATGATAGCTCATCAGAATGGTAAAAGTCTTGGAATTTTGCATTGGTGTATCTGATATCTACTGCCTCAAACATCATGAAATACAAGATTTTTTTTTAAATCACCAATTTCAGTGATAAAATGTCCAAAGAAGATAGGCGAATAAGGCGCGCCGAATGTCCACAGTGGAACAATTAAGGACATTGTAAGGAGGCCTACAAAAAAATTTCCTTTCGTTTGCGAAAATTGTCCATTTTTTAATCTTAAAATGAAGCATATTTATCAGTACATCAATTGAATACACTGTATAAAATTTCATTCAAAATCACCTTGAATGCCAAAATTACAATAAAATGCATAGGAAACATATTTTTAAAAAAGTCAATTTTTTAAATAAAGTGGGTCAATTCTCTATTTTTCAGATTGCTGAATAAAATTGATATTTCGGTAATTTTCAACATTTTTTAATCCAAAAGATGCAGTGAAGAAACACTATTTGTGAAAATTAAACTTTTCAAAAATAAATTTCAAGCTTGTTTCTAACAAAAAATTTCAAGTCCTCACAGCGAGTGAAATACTATTTACTTTGTCCTTGAATAATGACGTAATTGATAGAAGCGCTGAAACATGGTCTTATCAGTAATCTACCAATGGGTGTTCGAATCTAGTTTAATATGGGAGTATTTTTATTTTGGATTTTTTTCCCTCTTTAATACATTTTATCAAGTGAATGATACAAATTTGTAGAAGAATTTCCAAAAAATATTTTTTGATAATAAATGCTATGAAACAGCTAGGCTTGTTTGAGAATGATCTTGGAAAAGCATTGGTGCCAGTGATGCCTTGGCTGATTTCCCCGTCCTTAGTGAAAATGATGTAAGGCAACAAAAATTTGGCGTGAACCAAATTCAGCAAACAAATTCTGATGTCTTGGAACACACAGAAAATGGCCAGTATAACATAGATAATTCGGAAATAGAAACAGGATTACTCCATACAAGGATACAAACTAGGCAGTACCATTTACAATCTGTGGATTAAGTGTACAGCGTATGTGATTGGTATTGTCAGTGTAAATCTCGGGTGTTGCACTCATATATGCAACTGATATAATATGATATATTGGGTGCTCTCAACATCAACGTACAACTTTAGTTCATGTTCCAAGGTTCTCAGAGGAGTCTACATGGGGTCGTACATAAACAGGCTTCCTATCAACAGAAACTTTAATGAACCCAGGCAGTCATGTTTTGTTCCCATTAACCATTTTGTTCTCAGTCTGTTGGATATTTTTACATAGATTGAGAACAAAATGAACAAAGACCCAATGGTTAATCATAATGAGAGAATTAATCGGAAACATTTCACATCCTAATCTGTAACGTTGCCATCAGGACTGTTACCCATCATTATTTTACATGTCTTCTAGATTGGAACCATTCACCAGCAACATCTAGATACATGTACTACAAACGGCAGTTCTACATATCTTGGCCGTATTGACTCAGCTTTCCCCTCAATTCTATAAAATCAACAACAAAAAATAATTTGTAATTTATTTCTTTTAATAAAAATATCATTATGCATTGTAAAACTCTCAACTTGCATACATGTACATTTAACAACATGTCATAATTTATTATTAGTGCAATTGCTACACATGGTCTCCATTCAGAAAAACAAATCTTACATATATACTGGGGTATATTTAAAAAAATTGATGTTGAAGATCAACCACAAACATTGATGTGAATGTATGGTTTTACTTTCATTTTCTAAGATCACAACTTTGTTGATTTCCAACAAAAACTGAAACATAAACCCCTCATGTAACGATTGATTATATCAATTCACCAAAACACATTATGTTAATATTCTCTAAACCAAGATGGATTTACTTTAACATGCAGGAGACATTAATACTGGTTTACTATATCTTATATATATCTAGCATGCCAAACATCAGAAATTAATTCACTCATCTTGTACATGTCCAGTTACAACATGGACCAGAGTTTGGTTCTATAAATATTCATTTGACATGCTGGTGAACATTTTATCTTTGTTCACGGATTAATTGATATGTTAACAAACCCATCACAGCAGGAAGGCAGATGGCTGTCTAAAAACAGCACATTGTGAGCTGGTAAACCATCATGTAGGGCAACATATAACATCAAAATAGGCACAAATAGCCAGTTTCAAAGCTTGTTCTATGTAATAATTTACAGCCATTGGTAGTTTTACATTCAGTAAAATATCAGTAATCATTTTACAATTCAGTAATCATTTACAGCCAGTAATAATTTACATTCAGTAATAATTTACATTCAGTAATAGTTTTACCGCAGTAATAATTTACATTCAGTAATAAATTTACACCAGTATCATTGACATTAGTAATATTACTTCAGTAATAAATTCTACAGCATGGTATTACAGTCGAGTAGTACTAATTTACCCCTGTTATTAATGTACAGTTTTACATGAATTTGGGGGGGGGGGGGGGGGGGGATTGGAGGATGTTACATCATCACCCTGTTGTTAACCTTCTATTGTAATGTTTTTCTGTGCAAATGTATAATTCACAACTGTCTTGTCAAAGATCTTGTATCAAAACTGGAAGACTTTTCAAATGTCTATGGCAATGGATCAAGAAACTGACATTTCTGTCATATTCACATACTCTTGAAATTTTTTCAAATTTCCCAGGTCAGATCTGCATAAAAGATCATATGAACTAAATTTTCACAAAAAGCACCTCTACATGGATTTGATTGACAATGGGAATAGAACTGGCTGATGGGTAGAAAACTTTTCCATAGGAAATGTGACCAGTATAACTGTACTATGTGAAAAAAGGTACATCCCAAGTCTAAATGATAAGATTTCTGCTGCGATAATCAGTGGAGACAAAATTATGTTTTACCAACTCGTGTCAGAAAAAATTCAATGCAATATTTCACACAATTGCATTTCACTAACGCTTGTCAGAATATTCATTACCACATTTCACAAATCATTGGAAGCACTACTTTACTAACTAATGTCAGAATTTTCAATTTAGATTTACATTTCACAAATACTTTTTATATGCATATCATTGGACATACAATAATCATGTTTAACCAACTCATGTCAGAATATTCAATATTTTACAAATGTTCCTATTTCTGTCTTTCATAGCTTGTTTGTTCAAGGTTAAATGTACAATTTGATCCATATTTCTTACTGTACTAACAAACTATGCTCAATAGTAAATTTTATATTTCATCTTATCAATAAGTGATTTTGGTTGGATATTAAAATATGACAGAGTATTAGGGCAGTAGTTGATCTACTTGAGTACGCTAAATTCGTCAGTTACTATAAGAGTTCTAATACAGAAAGTTATTCAAAATCGTCAGTTACAATTCTATTATGCATGCAGTAACATCATGTAAAATCTACTTGACAGCTTAAAATATTTCTTGACTTTTGTTTGAGTTGGTGCACTTGATTTGCGTTGATTCTTCGCAATTGCCTTCAGAATCTCACATACTTCCTGTACGAATCAATAGGCGGGTTGTACATCTGGTTATGTCGATCCAAACTAGTGCATCGTCTCCAAAACATTAACGATCCACGACTTAATTCACCCTGTAAAGAAAATGCATGTCTAAATATTGCACCAAACATTTCACTTTCCTATCCCGAGAAGAAACAGCTTATATTTAAAATGCCATGAGATTTTTTTAATCGTCTAAACAGGAGGATTTTTTCAGCATTCTTGTCAATCGAATATTGATTTAAAGTTACTTACAGTCTTCTTAAGATTGGTCCAGCAGTCTCGCCAATTTGCATAGTAAATCATATAGGGAGGGGAAGCAGCGGCCAGTCTATAAATAGCAACCTCAGTCAATACACAGCAATAATGTGGACATCGAATCTCGAATTGGTCACCTTTTTAGCGTGAACCACTACTTCTCCATGACACTCACTGTGGTTTTGTTTTTGTTCGATCTTTATTTGTTTGGTTCATTGTTTGAAACTTTTTTGCAAATTTCAATTTAATTCATTTTTTTTTATTACTTGAATCNTTTGCAAATTTCAATTTAATTCATTTTTTTTATTACTTGNCCTACACAAATTACAGTCATGTTAAAAAAAAAACATCTCTAGTCTCACTCAGATGACAAAATAATGCAGAAGTGAATACAAGACGTAAGACTGAGAGTTTTTTAGTTATTATGTGTATAGTAAAGAGAAAACAAAATGCACTAACTCAAAGATTATTCAGTTTTCAAATTAAAATTGATAATCATATTCAAAATTAATTATTTGATTCAAAATTAACACAATTAATTGTATTCCAAAATTAAAAATGATTTAATACTCAGTATTCAAAATTCAAACTGAGAATTTGATAGAGTTGTTATTAGGAGTAACATGTCATATGTATCAAATCAATTTTCAACCACAATGTAAAACGTTAATAGTTCACTACTAGAGAACACTGGCAAATGTGTGCATTGCATAAATTGATTATAGAAATATCAGTTTATTTTGGTATTGGAAATTCTATCATAATATAAATGTGTGCTCACCCCGAGTTGTTGACGGCCATTATTCTGGAGACCAGCACAAAAGGGTAGGTGATCTGAGACACAGCCAGCTGTCAACGGAGGGAGGACATTAAATAAAATGCCAAGGAATGGGTTCTAAATATTATCTAAAATCTTTGAAACTTTAAAATACTGATAAAATGCCACAGCATGGGTTATAAACATGTACAATCCTTGAAACATATTACTTTCCCACTTAAAACAGTGAACACAGGTGCACACAGGAGAGAGAACTATGAACACAAGATTGAAGGAAGAATGCAGCAAACGAAAATTGGGAAATTAGAACATTTCAGGGACTGTTCAACTTTAATTCTGTTAAAGAGGTTCATGGTAGGCGCATTACTTTGCAAGATTGATTGATTGATTGTATATTGTTTAACGTCTCCCGCCTGGTAAATTTTCACTCATATAGAGACGTCGCCATTGCCAGTGAATGGCAGCAAAATTTAGGCCTATGCTTGGCACTTATGGCCTTTGAACAAGGAGGGATCTTTATCATGCGACACCTACTAAGATATGGGGCCTTGGTTTTTTCAGTCTTATCCGAATGACCGCACTAAATATCCAATGAAAATTACTTATAAATACTGATTTATCATTGGAGGAAAGTCTCAGAAAATGCCAGTGGTAAAGCTACCAATGAGTGGAGTATGGCCTATAACTTTACTTAGATTATCACTAGTAGGTTTCGTTAAATTGGTCTGAAAAATGACTTACATCACAGGCGACAGTTGTGTAGGATCGGTATTCCTGTAACAACAAAATCAAGAAAATAAGGGAAGATTAAGGTATCTATATAGACAAATTAAGATACATGAGAAATTGATAAACTACAGTGTAATTCCTTTAGTGTTCAGCATCTGTTTTACAAACTGGGCATTATAAATGGCTAACACCTGAAAAAGTCGAAATTGGATTCCACTACCTTTCCAATATAACAGTACTATAATGTTATATTTATATTTCCTTTACAAGCCACATAATACTTAATAAATAATTACAGAGGTATGAGAGACTGACATTTGTGAATAATAACAATTACTTTGGAATCATTAGAATTTGTACTGGCTCAATTTTCATGGAATTCGTGGGTACCACTCACCCACAAATTTACATCCTCAACGAATGAAGACATTCCAGAGTTATCTTTCTTACAAATATATAAATCCTCGAAATTACATTCCCACGAAGTCAAAACCGTAAAAATTCAGCAATCCACGAAAACTGGCCCCCACGAATTTAAATGATTCTACAGTCTACAGTACCGTATAATGGGTTTTTTTTCGCGATAATCTAATTTTCGCTTTATTTGCGAGTATTTTTGAATCGCAAACAATTGAATTCGCATAAAATTTACACCAACTGTGTTCCACATTGAATTTCTCAGATAATACCAAGAATCGCAAACAAAGGAACACGCAAATAAAAAATAACAGTGTTTTGGGGCAGATTCGTAAAATTTGTGATACGCAAAAAAAACCCGTTATACAGTATTTCCTCCTACCTTATCTTCCACACAATATTCGTTGATCAGATCAGACATCAGGTTGATGAGGGTGATAGCAATGACTTCTCCAATTAGCCGAGGCACCAGACCCCTGACAAAATAAAACAAATACTACAGACTCATGTGTGAGAACAAGGTGCAATTACGGTGAATAATATCTGTATGTTTATGCATAAAATTATACATGTACATGTATCAAGTGTGTAAGATGCATCATTTAAAATTGATGAGAAAATCCAATTTGATCCGATAAACATAAAGATTTATATCTTTGTTTCCTATATTTCAAGTTTGTGTCAAATAGACAAATAAGTCAATACAGAATAAAAAATTATAAAGAATTTCTCTAACATTCATCATACTTTTAATCCCTGATGACAACATTATCTTGATATTTCCGAGGTTTAGATGACAACAATTAGAACTATTTTCCACTTACGCAAAGAATCCTGAGAACCCCTCTATCCTGTAGATCTCTGAGATCGATGAAAAGATGTTGCTGCAAATATACCGGGAATCAAAGCTTTCATTAAAACTCCACATAAAACACTTCTTTGTTTCAAAGCAAATCCAGGAATTTATAATAATTTTCAATGAAAACGAGTTTAAATTCATCTCATAATCTGTAAGGCCTAAGAGACATAAATTATTGACCATGATAATGAAATTCAACAAAACTCCAATTCAGAAGTTTCAGAATACTACACTCTGATTTGGAAATAATATTTCTCATTTTAAAAGTAGCTACTTTCTGGAGACACTTTTTCTACACAGCCTTTACTGGTTTGCACAAGACGATATTCTACAATGAAAATTTAATGAGTTTCTTACTTGTACATGGTTTCCTCTCCAATAAATTGTGCCATGGTTCTAATGGCAATTACTGAAAAAAAAAACCGAGATGTATTTAATTTAGTTAATCACTATGCCACACATTTGGTAATCAAGTCTATCGCCTAAACCCCTGCAATAATTTACATTATGGTTCATTCAGGCTTATCAANACTATGCCACACATTTGGTAATCAAGTCTATTGCCTAAACCCCTGGAATAATTTACATTATGGTTCATTAAGGCTTATCAATTTCATTTCTACAACAATTATATGTATATTATTTCTCAGACCTTTTCAATGGTTTTCCAACCACAATTCCCAACAAAGGTTTAGTACATGATGAAACTGAAGCAAATGTCCCACCCATACAGAGGTAGTTAATATGTACATAGCACACCACATTATAAAGATATGGGTGTAAAAGAGTCTAAGGTAGTTTGACAACTTTTTAAATAAGTATAAACTAGTATAAATAATTTTCTATCCCCTAGTAACATTATGTTACATAATTTTAATTTTTTTTATGAAAAATGTGTTCAGCTGATTATCCTGTAACTTGTACATATGCATACTGTATGATAACTGCTATAGATCTCTAAATCTGACACAAATCAACAATTAAAGAACACATTATCATATATCTTACGCAGATGGACAAAAATCAACTCTGTATACCTTTTAACAATAACTACCTTGATAGGGGTGACTACAGATAATGGCGACTGACTTGGCTAATACTTCTCTGGACGTCTGAAATTAGATGTTTTTCTGCAAGTCAAGCAACAGTAAACAAGCATCCACATGTAATTTCGTGTTCTTTTTATATCAAAGCTTAAAAACAAATGCGAGAACATTTTGCATTTCACAAAAGGAGGAATTAGATAATAGAAACCATTCTTCAACTCCCATTTCTTATTCTTCTTACATCCTCCATTTCTATTATAATATAAAACATCATTTTGTTAAAAATCAAGAGTATGTATACCTTAATTCCAAACTGTTTCAGAAAAATTACGATTTCTCTTCTGTTCTCTGTTTCATCTATTGGAAACTGTTTCTTCAACTCCTACAAAAATTATATTTATATTATTATACATACAAAACACAATGCCTACTGAACATGTGTATCAAACAGCCATTGTTTGTTTTATAGCGCGAAGCAGCTATTTACTCTATCGTTATAGTAGAATAAGCAAATACAAAACTAAAATCAGCTCTTCTTGCTCTAAGGTCCCAAGTCAGACGTCCTGACCATGATTATTATAAAATTGCTGAAATACATTGATAAATTTTTATTCGGCTCTCTTGTTGCTATTTTTTTTTCAATTCTGACAATGCACACAAGTCCAGATTATGTTTTACCTCTGTCAGAGAGTGTGAGACATAAGTCCGGACCATGCTCTCTACAATTTGTGGTCCAAGTCCTCTCCACAAGCCAAGGAAACCATCCCGATTCTTGATGTGACCAACTAGTTTAAAACATATAGAACATGTACAAAATTAATTATAGTAAGTAATTCATAACCCAGTATTTAAACTACCTATCTCTCAAATATTAAAATACCATCCCTCTTTAACTCTTCATTGAAAACATTATAGTGTTTTGTGCACTCACTGTATTTGAAATATGTTTGGGTAATACCATCTTCCTGTCGTGTCAGCAGAGTTTTGGAAAACGATGGAATCAGCGGCTCGTGTCCTAACTGAAAGAGAAAGCTTCACATTCAAATTCCTCAGAACGTACTCATCGTGCACAGATTCCTTAATTAATATCTTCAGTTAAAGTTGATTTGGTAATATAATTTGCAATCTACTACATTCATCCCCAATAGTAGCTCACTAGTTCTGTAACAAATTCCAAAAAATTTACAGTTTCTTCAACTTTCCTAGCCACACTTCTTATATCAAAACAACTTTTGGAATGAAGTGCTTTAACACTTCTTAGTTCTGACTATATGTGGACAATACAACTGGATCTGACAAAAATACATCAAGTGTTATGTCGGGGACGTGATTTTGAACAGGTTGGAAACACTTTCCCGTTTACAGGGTTTAGCAGAATTTTTGGATCCATTAGCACTTTTTGCGTACGAGGAATATATATCGTTCACTGATAGATATAAAAAGACAGAATTATTAATTCTAATATTCTTTTATTCAGTACTACAACTATTGTAACAATACAGATGATAATATTTCTTTGAAGCTAAATACAACACTGTATAACATAATAAAGTTTACAGTCTTTTGTGAAAAAATAAAATCATCAAAGGACAGTTTGGGACAGACATTCTCTATACTTCACCGGACGAATGAATTTTCACAAGTCCGAAAACTTTTTAAAATCCAAATTTTTATGATAGACCTCTTAGACATCTCCTTTTGAACATTTGTAATTAATTTTTGTCTCTTCTTACTGATTCTCGATCATGTAGTCGGTACAAAATGACAGAAACTAGAGTTTACTAATAATCGTTATTAGAAAAACGTTTGCAAGATCTGTATCTCGGTATTTAAATAAAGGTCTAAACGATGAGATATAATGTAAACGCAACCTAACGCACTTCTGACATCCGGCGATTTACTGGCACAAGTACATCGTCCAAATTGATTTTGCACCTGTTAAGCCCGACGGACGAGTGCTTTTGGAATAGACTGAGTTTAATGCTACAACAAATAATTTTGTAAGGCTCTACGCTCAATTGTCAAAAATTGTATTTATATCAATATCGAAACACCTCACTATATCCTTGATTGTTGTAATCATTGCTACTTAGCGTTGCTGGACCTTTCTGTAAAATAAACACAAATCTATAATTCTCATTAACAAATATACATGTATTTGAAGATATGTCGCATCTATTAGTTATTTTATTAACTAAACAATACATGTTATATAACATGAAGTAGTGAATACTAAGTTAAATAAAAGCCACAGCACTGAAAAAAATATCAATCAAAAAAAAAAAAGACAACGGGCGGAAAGAGAAGTAGATTTCTTGATATTCTCAGGATAAAGAAAATGAAATAACTAGTTACTTTAGTGCAAATCAACACTGATGATTTATAATATTTTAGTTAAAAATAATTAATCAGTCATATTTCAACATACATGTTTTATTTAGATAGAGAATTCACTAGAATGGTGTTTTTTTTAAACAGAAAGTCCAAAATACTTGCAGAAAGGCAGCAATATGCCAAATAAACATGAAGGATATACGAGTTTATCAGCACTAATCGAACTAAAGAAAAAATTGACAAATAGCTGCTTACAATCTATTATGTGACATTACACATACAGTACAGATAATCCCAACAAGCAAGTCCGCCGTCTAAAACAGGTGAAAAAATCCATTGGACGATGTACTTGCTCCAGTAAATAACGGTTGCAATAGTCAGAAGTTTGTTGCGTCATCGTTACACTTTTATATATCCATCGTTTAACGCTTTCATCTAATACGACTGAGACAGTCTGAAAAATAAATGCAATCATAAGTATAACGACTATAAGAACTCTATTTCGTGCATTTTTACCACTACAGATAAATAAAAGAGAAAATTAATTACACATTGTTCGGAAGGGAGTGCTAAGAGGCCAATCATATAAATATAAAAGTTACTCGACTGGTAAAATTCATTCGGGTCGTGAAGTACAGGAGAACTGTCTGTCCAATCGTCCTGTGATGATTTTATTTTTTACAAAGACTTAAACTTTATATATATTTACATTGTTGATTAGTGCTCAAAAGAATAATCATCTGTATGTACATATATGTATACTGAATAAGCAATATAGATATTAATACATGTGTCTTTATTTCTATTGTGAAGGTATATAATCGTCGTACGTCAAAAGTGACTAATGGTCCAAAAATTCTGGCTAAATCCCTGTAAACGGGAAGTGTTTCCAACCTGTTCAATCGAGTCCCCATAACCTTGATGTATGTTTTGTGCAATCAGTTGTTTGTCCATATAGTAGAACTAAGAAGTGTTAAAGCAGCTTCATCCAAAATGTTGTTTTGATATCAGCAAGTGTGTAGAAAGTTGGAAGAAACTTTAAATTTTTTAGAATTTGTTGACAGAACTAGTGAGCTACTATTGGGGAT
>CAJDSM010030446.1:0-11177 GCA_903981925.1 Ostrea lurida
CATGTGTTCAATAATATATCTAAGTACAAAGCAATTAAGGAAGGCTGTGGTGTCTGTTATTTCGAGTTCAATAGGATGAAAAGGCTAAGATAACGAACAGCGATCACTCTAACAAGTCCCAAACTGAAAACAAAATAAAAGCTGGGGCAAACGGGCAAACACAGACCCCTGGAGGTGGGATCATGTGAGTATCCTCTGTTGACCAGCACACCCAATTTATACTGAAATATAAACCCATCACAACAACACTTACTAGTGATTCACAAAAACCTATAACTGTTATAAATATTGCTGTAATAAATGCCCTTATCATTTTCAGTACATTGCATTGGTCCGAGGAAATTTTCTTTTCCTTGCAATATGGGAAATCCTCGGAGAAAAAAGTGAGGTGCACATTTTTGTAGTTTCGTTTTTATACAGAATCCAATTTTCAGCGATGAATGCGCCATACCCTCTATGCTAAATTAAATATCATACCCTCTATGCTAAATTAAAGATCAAATCTAGAAACAAATTCACGTTATTTACCACACAAGTCCTTACCATGATAGGTTTACGATATTCAGTAGGTGTTATTAGCATTCAATGTGAGGAAATTACCCAAAATGTAAGTAGTACGAAAGTTAGGTGTATAAAAATGTAATTTTGGAAATAATTTCCGATACAGAAGTTTCATTTTACACATAAGCTGTTATATACGATATCTAATTACAGATCGCAGGTTTACTTTTTACCATCAAAATATCTAAAGGACTAACCACCCGGATTGATGTTGGTGATGAGCTAGAAAATCTTGCAGAAAATATAGAGATCGGGTCAATCCCTGCAGGACAGGAAGGGCGTCCTTTGAATGACTCTTTAAATGACATGATTGGATCAGCTAAACTACACGAATTACATCCAACGTCCAGCTAGATAAACCTCAGACATAAAAACGACCCTTATAATTGTTGCGTGCAAGAATGTGTTACATGTATATTACAGTATGGTTTCTGCTTTGGTGTATGCTTCCTCTTGTCGCTTTTAAAGACATAGTGTCTAAGATATTGGTAAACATTCTTCGAATGCTCCAAAGGCTTGGCGCAACTTAAGATCATAACTAGAAAAGTATTAAAAAAGTTATTCAGAATCTTTTAACACATTGGATCTGATAAATATTACAATAATAATTCCCTTGTTTCACTTTAACTGGTAGCACTGTTGATTACAGCTCTTATTTTGTGTAGCCACAAGTCAGTGGGTAACACAAGTTTATATATTGTCTCCAGACAATAATTCTTAAAGGGCTAAAGATAAATGATTTCAATTACTCACTCTCACCCTGTTTATTCCCGTTGTTGTCGATCCGTTAAGCGCTGCATGCTTTTGATAACTCATATTTGATACTACAATTTTTTTTTGGAGTTCTTTTTGCAAAACTATTGGTGATTGTATTTTTTGATAGACACTATGCCTTTAACATTTTGTAATCAATCTACTGATTTGTACAGTCATCTAGATTGTGCAAAGAGAAATAAAAATCATTGTCGCCTTCAAATTGATCTTTATATAAATAGAGGGACATGTTCCATCTGTTAGCAATCTTTACATTCTTTCACATGCGGTTTCCACATTTTTGAAGTAAACTTGAAATATGACAATACCAGTATTCCACATTTGCTACATACATGTATTTAGACACTTTATATATACATGTATGTTCATACTCTCCATAATAAACTTGTCATATGAAAAGGGTTGTTTCCAAATCAAGAAAACCCCATCACTGTAAACACAACAGTAAAAGAAATACAGTATTTTAGTAATGAATTCATGTATTTTGTATTTAGTGCTAAGCAGTCACCATGCTGCCTATATACGTCAGTTTTATCAGTAAGTAAAAAAAATATATGGCGCCTCATCGCATAATGACTGTTCCATGACAGTTTTGTTTGCCGAATCCTAAAACAGCAAAGCCTCGCTTTTATACTGCAAAATGTATTAATGAATGGATTTATTGAGAGAGATACACTGATTTGACTACGGATTGTTCCGTTTACCTGATCAGACTATGGGCTCAGGCGGTGTGACCGGTCACAGGGGTGCTTACTCTCCTAGGCACCTGGTCCACCTCTGGTGTGTCCAGGGTCCGTGATTGCCCACTCTTATTTTTATATTCTATTTAGGACTTACGAGATTGATCACTGTTCGTTATCTTTGCCTATAACAAAACAATAACATATCGATAAAGTCATCATTTCGCAAATTATACGGTCGCTATAATGACCTTGTTTGCGATTACAAATTATCACTAAGTCATATGTTGACTGATTTGTTTCATACCTTTTGTTAGACTGTCATTTTCCTACTAGATTTGACTACGGGTAATCCCGTTTACTTTATTTCGTCTAAGGGCTCACGGCGGGTGTGACCGGTCAGCAGAGGATGCTTACTCCTCCCTGGCACCTGATCCTACCTTCGCTTTTGTCGGAGGTCCGTGTTGCCCTACACTCGATTTTGTATGTGGGGTTTTTTTTTTGGATTATGATTACGTTTGACACAATGTTAACTTCGCCTTTTTGTATAGAGTTGAATTGGCCTAATAACGTTTACATTGTATTGCATGAAGCTTTAATGTTGGTTTTTTTTTTTACAAAGAATATGCCATATACCTCTTCATTTTTCTCTAATAATTCACTTTGCGTTAGCGCAATGATTGTTTAAGGCGTAATCCTTTCGTTTGCGTTCGTCTTTTATTCACCTATAGTGCAATTGTGAACATTTGTTCAGAGAGCGCCAAGGCGTGTTGATCCAAATAAAGTGATATGTCAGAACTATATGATACATGTATGTATATATAGCGAACAGTGATCAATTGCATATGATCATCTAAGACTAAATATACACGATGCCACAATTCTTATATTTACTTTCACATTCGAATGTTTTGCCTTTAGGTGTTTTTTAATACAAGTACACCTTATGTTAGAGATAGGCAAAGTAACCCTCTGTGAACAAAGACAAATACATGTATACAACACGGCGAGCAAATGCAAAGGCAAACACTGATCAACACAAGGGTAGTTATATATAGTATTAGCCAGATTAGTTTGATGGCACTACCTCATGGCTAAACTTTTTAAAAGTATCATTTTGATGTATGTGCCGAATTGAACGGTTCATCTACCTGTGAGAAGGGCATGCACTTAGCTGTTGTCCTAAATGACCGAACACAGGCTGTGCTAGGCAGTCTTCCAGACGGTGAAAAATGTAGTTATAAACTATTATGCAAGTCACTGGAAAAACGATTTTTGTCACTTCACCAAACAGAGTTATATTTGGGCACAGTTACGAGAAAGAAGACAGCGGACCTTTAAAACATTGCCATAGTTTGGACAGGATATATGCAGGCTGGCCAACCTCGCATATCCAACTGCCCCAATTGAGGTCAGAGAAACCTTTGCCAAAGAGCAATTCATCGATGCACTGAAGGACAGTGACATGAGAATACGCAACGAACAAGCCAGGCCATTTGGCCTGAATGATGCAATCCGTCATGTCGTGTTGTTGGATATCTAACACAGACAGTGTTCTCCATTTAATACATTCTATTTAACTTACTTGTCAAATGCAATTATTTGTCTATTGCGTAATTTCGCCGTTACAAATCATTGCTGATTATACATGCGGGACGCATGTCATTGGAGGCATGGGTTTTGTGATATTCCGGAAATTTATAGTGTGACCATTCGGGTTTAGCCAATATGTTTCGGATTGTGGTCAAGTGACAAGAGAGAACGTAATGGCTGCGTTCAAGAGTCAATAGTTTGTCCAGTATAGGTTGCTGAATAGCGAGGACGTGGTTAAGTGAGACAGTGAAGTTTACATAATTACGGATAAGTAGAAAATGTTCCAGTTAGAAGGTTGTAGTGTGTTGGAGTGGCATGTCCTCAGAGGCTAACCAGTAGCAAGAGGTTAGCCTCCCAAGTAATGTAATCGTCTTCTGGAATCGCTGCGACCAAGCTGTCGTGTTCTGTTTCCTGCCTATATAAAACTGCATGTGTAACAGAGTGGACGAGCTGTCCTGAATAAGGCCGCAGTACAAGCGTCAGTCCGAAGTTGACCATTGTAAGGCGAACTTCTACCCGCAAGTAATTATCCACTCATTAGATGTCATTTAAATTTGATCCCCTATTTCATATTGTAGTGATTATCAACCTAGATAAGGTTAGGCCATATTATTTGCAGGCCTTCGTTTTCAGTCAGTTTGCTAATAATTTTTAGAGGAAAATTGTTATATATTAAAGTCATCCCCCAAACCTTTGAATTTACAAGGTACGAGCCCTGCTAGGCGCTTGCGTATAGCTAAATACGTTACACATTCATAGGTGCAAGGTTGAGATTTGGATTGATGTCAATTTGGGGGGGAATTGTATTTTTAATCTCTACATTGAAAGGGAATGGTGTATCCATTTTGTTTTTGTTCTTCTTTGTATGTTGTATTTTTCATAGGAATTTTGAGATTGATCAATATTCATTATCGGATTTATGATTATGATTTACAAATTCACCTACTCTAAAGTTGCCAAATAATAAATAAATCTTTTTTTTTACTATGAAAGGATGTAAAACAACAGCATGAATGAAATAACATGCGCATTTATCAAATTTCATGTTCACACGCGCCGCATACTTATCATATAAAAAATATATTTGAAAGTAACACGAAAACATTATCATTATAAATCCAACAAAAAAGAAAATATATTTCCAATCATTAATTCGGTCATTTAAAAAAAAAAAAATTTGCTAAATAAAAAGTCACACCAAGCTGTCTATATACGTTTACAAGTTTTATCAGTAGGTAAAAAATAGGCGCCTCTCATTCTGTTATGTGACAACTTCCGGAATCCTAAATCAGTAAAGCCTCGCCTGTTTATTGCGGAATTCAATATTGAGAAAGCTAGAAAACATTAACAGAGAGATAGAGTTGACTTAGCATAATGCAGTGTAATGTACGAAGATGGCATAAAATGTTAGAAAAAAACATGTTATACAAGCAATATGACGCAAGTGTCATTCGCAAGTTCTGCAAAAACCCAGTCAGTAACAGGACAATAAATAGTGTAATGATCCGAAGTGCGTAATATAATCAATCATTGGTAGATTTTACTTCCCATTCTTTAAGTTCCCTCCTCGCTCACCATACGGATTTCATTGGGCGAGTTCGATCACCGACCACGGTCTCCTTAACTCACTTTAGTGGCAGGATATGACGTCACAATTGAAACCACGGTCCAACCAATGCTTTTACCATGGTTAGTTTAGTTCCAACATGGCGGAGTAAGTCGCACATTTCTATTTTTTGCGAAAGCGTATTTCCCTCCGATTCGTCAACGTAGATATTAAATCACATGGCTTTTAGAGTGATTTTCTGATTTGTTGATATTCATGTAAACACACACACAAAAATGCAATTAATCTCCAAATATTTATCTGTATTAAAAATATCCCGAGATTTCTCTGACCTTGATTTTCCTTAATGGGGTATCATAGTCCGTTTGGGAAGTAATGTCCCGAATAGGATATAAATTTTCAGTGCCAAGAGAGGGGGAGGGGTAAAATATTGTAAATCACCAAATTACTATCATTTTCAACTGCGTCGAAACACCCTCCATGTTGTTTTGACTAGAGACAAATTATTATTTGATTGATCATTTATTGTTTTACGTTCCACTCTAGAATACTTCACTCATATGTAGACGTCACCATTGCCGGCGAAGGGCTACAGATTTAGGCCTGTGCTCGGCACTCAGTGCCTTTGAGCAGTGAAAGATCTTTATCGTGCCACACCTGCTGTGACACGGGGCCTCGGTTTTCCCGGTCTCATTCGAATGACCGCCCCATTCACTCGCCTCTTACGACACGCAAGGGGATGCTGGGGACCTATTCTAACCCGGACCCCCACGGGTTCAGTATGGAAGTATGACATGTTACATACATGTATATGTAGATGTATGTGATACGATTATTTGAAAACACTGTATTGTCAATGTATCATTGTGAGGTTAATTTGTTAAGCATGTGTTTACGCATGCGAGTAAATTCCCGATTTATTCATATTAATAATATTACGAACTGCATCATATTAAACAAGACAAATAGTTATTGTAAAAGCATTTAGCTTACCTAGCGAACGAGCTGCAATACGTATCATACGTTCTGTCATTTTATTTTGTGGTATAGTGACGGTATCTACATGTACGTATTCTAAAACAATATATTCAAGACGCTTATCTTTGACATGACACATTGGAATCGCAATGCAGAATGTGGCATAACGAATTAAGGTGAGAAAATATCTGTTTACGATTGATTGAACAAACAAGGTTTACAAATTTATTATTCATTAACTTTAATATTTAATACACTTCAAACGCAGAGATATTCTTAAATATTCAGTTCTTGATCTATTTTGAGATTATTTTTGACAAATAGACCAATTATAGAGGAAGCATGTGATTTTTTTGACAATTATATCTGAATCGGTACTGACCATGACGTAGAATCATGACAAAGTCGATCTGCAACGCAGATAAAAATGTATTATCAAACCTAATGTTCATCTTTGGGCAAAAAAAAAGTATGGGTTAAAAGGTTGAATTATTTTTCGGAAACAGTGGATGAGATATGAATTTTGTTTGTGTTCATTTTATGATATAATAAAATCATAAATTCGCTGTACTTTTGTTTTGTCCTTACATCCTGCATACATGTACATGTTTCCTTGTTTTTAAATTAAATGCATGCCTTTAACAACATGTAATCGGCGCGGCAAAAATACAGAAATCCACTCCATCTCTCAGTACTATTTTATTCCTTGCAGGATTCACTGATGCTGAAACATATGATTCTGATTCAGAAATCTCTCCCTTCCTGTCCAGATAAGTGCCTTTCCATATCGGAGAGCGATCATTTTGATGACATTGATCCCAGTAGAACAGCTACATGTACATGTAGCTAGAAAGAACCCCGAGTTGTAAGCTCGCGCATTTTAAATTAACTCGCGTAATGTTCATCTTTATAAGCTCATTAAATAACATTTCAGTATCATACAATATGTAAAGGTCAATAACAGATTAATACGGTTACTACCAACTCGATTAGGCTTATAAATCTACTTATTTAAATTATACAGTGCAGAATACATATTCTAGATGTTGATCACATTGCGTGTTGCATTCAAGTCTGTTCTGTTGAATCCCGATGGTAACTCGGTAAATTTGAAATAAGCCTCTCCCCACAGATTTGTCCCAAGTGCCAGAACACCAATGCAGATGAAATTTAGTAAAAACCCTGCCATTGCCTGAAAATGTAATTCAACACAGTATCAATTCAAGACCTGAATACTACTTTTAAAAAGCTTCATATACCACTATCTCTTATACATGATATGTGTATTACATATTAGCCTTTTTTGACTTCATGAAATCAATACATCATACATATTGACAAAGATGGGATCATCATTATGATATAAATTACCATATCTTTCACTGTTAAATGACCAGTCGCAAACACAATGGCGTTCGGAGGCGTGGCCACCGGAAGCATAAATGCAAATGATGCAGCAATCACACATGGGAACATCAAATACAAGGGATTCAAACCCAGTCGGAGTGCCTTGAGGAAAAATTCAGATACGGTTATCTTAACCTGTGTATATATCTAACGTTTGCGTGTATATGCAATAATATTGTATCCGCCATCTTACATGTACATGGAACGTTTAAAAACGGCCGAGAATTCCGATGGAAATGAAAGTAAAAATAAAAGCTTTCAAAATACATGAGGGGATGAAGTGCATTCGTATCTTCAAATATGACATTTTTTGTAACTATCCCCACGATAAAACGAAATAGGTCTTTATTCTTTTTCTTTACATTTTTTAATTTGTTTCTTTTTTCCTAAAATTTAGGTTTTGATGTCAAAAGTTGGAAATTATACTTGAATCAACGTTCGTGTTTATCGTAAGGAAATGTAAAAGATTGAAACAGCTTCTACATTGTACCTATAACTGACATTACATTGTTTTAAGATAAATACGCAATCAAGTTCATTGACAGCAAATGTGCGAGGAAGTATATATGTAATATCAAGAATAGAGAATGTAAACAAGGAATATGTACACATACAGTGTACATGTACCAAACTTCTAGATGAAAAGATAAAGTACCGAGCAATCTAACAAAGCGTTTAACAAACGCATATCACGATAAAGTATACCATATTACAGGGTATTATCAAAACAGGTTAACATACCAAATTTGCCAAAATAGGAAGAATTAGAGTTGTCGTTGCTGAATTGCTGGTGACTTCAGTAAGCATTGCAATAATGAGAGTAAGTACAATATTCATAGCCCATGGAGGCATGTAGTTTAAAACCTCTAACTGTTCTCCAATAAATGCAGATAATCCAGATTTCTGTAATTTAAAAACTGCAGAAAATGAATGCGTAAATTAGTAGTATAAATATTACTATTACATTTTCAATATTTAGTCTATTATAATCATAATCAAAGAATCCTTTTAGGTACGTGAACACATTTCTTATTATATTGGTATTAATATATTACATTTATATTGCATATAATAACTTTTTATTCAAATGTCGATTCGATATATCCCAGCGAACTCGAAATAAACACACCACAGAGACTTCTATGTCTGCTTCGTACTTAAGATATTTCATTAAACATAGACAATGACGGCAAACCAACGACTCAACTTTATGAAAAATGGGATGACTTCATATCTAGTGATCAGTCATTCAAAAAATTATTTTGTTAAAGTAGCATAATCTGTATCTTTTGAATTTATTACACTGAGATTTATTTAAGGAAATCAAATTTATAAACGGTAAAAATGTGAACCACGAAATCTGTTCGGTCAATTGCAAAATGTAAACAACAAGCGAGCAATAAGCCTCAAAAGACGACGTGCCTACAACGTGGCAGTTTTATAAATGGAAAGAGGATTGAACGTCATAAACACGCAATCTCCTTATATGGAAGTAGAATTCAAAATCACGCTTGAAATGTTTGTAGTAAATAGCTTATATTTGACGTATTTCTCAATTGTAAATGTAATATATGATTATATATACATGCATACTTATGATATGTTGTTAAATACGTACTACATTTTCACAAAGAGAAAAAGGCCATGTGTATACATCGCAAAACAATAAACATCGTAGTTGCGCATGCCTACATCTCAGGCGGACTTTGTTTTTTCATAGGTTTGGTAATATCAAAAATAATTAGAAATAGTGCTTTGTTTTGTAGTAACGTTTTGTTTTCAATTGTTTAATTACGAACGAAAGCATAACTTTATTAGATGTACACATAGAAAAACCGAAATGATTATTTCTTCGTAAAGATACAGATTATGCTACTTTGAACTCCACTCTGATTCTACACAATGTCATAAGGTTGATATTAAAGCAATGCTGGAGTCCCTCATTGACAATATCTTCGTAGTATTTGGCAATCAGGTCTTCTTGGAATTCCAATGAGCACGAATTGGGCTCCTTTATTAGCTAACCTATTTGTATATTCTTATGAGGCAGAATTCATTCAAAAGCTTCTACATGAAAAGAAGAAATCCTTAGCGATGGCTTTTAATCCGATATTTCGATATATTGACGACGTTTTATCTCTTAATGATCATATATCGGTTTAATATATCTAAGCGAACTAGAAATAAAGGACACACAGAGTCTTCCATGTCTGATTCATATTCGGATATTTTATTGAACAGTGACATTAATGGCAAATTAACAACTCAACTTTATGACAAACGGGACGATTTCAGCTTCTCCATCGTCAACTTTCCATATTTATGCAGCAAAATTCCATCATTACCTGCATTTCGTGTATATGTCTTTCAACTTATTCGATACGCGTACCAAGAGCTTGTTCGCGATGATCATCTTTATTGAGAAATGCTACTATATCAACAAGTGTTGTTGCAGAGGTTTCGACAGTCTCGTTTAAAGTCAGCATTTTGCAAATCAATCTTATAGCCGTTCATGTGGCTAGAGGATTTGCATATCGCTGAGTAAAAAGTACTCTTAGGATATGTAAATTCTACTTGTGTGCAAATAAAGGGCCACTGAACGCGTCGTATTGCACACGTAAGTAGAATTTGCATGTGGAAGGCAATTTGCACTGACCTGGAGAGGTAAGTGACAAGGGAATTTACATAATGGTGTAAAATTTACATGTCTATGCAAATGTGGGGCACTGAACGCAAGTACAATTTTTAGCCTACATGGACACTTTATTGGTCTCTCTCGCACATTTGAGTATTGAATACACTTGATCCCCTTTGTCAACAAGGTGACACATTAAATGCTGTTGCATATATCAGTGTAATAAGTCTGTTTCTTTCTCTCATTTATACACTTATTATACTATCCCTATTGTTCTGTCATTGAAAACTCTTTTTTGACGAATTTCTTCTGTCCAACTTCACGTGTTTATGACTTTATGGTCTGCTGGCACTTTACTCTGGCAAACCAATAATTTAGTAATAGTACTCAAATTGAATAAAAATTGCAAATTCAACAATTGGTCTTGACCTCTTAAGATGCCGCGTAGGACTTAGTCCGGTACAGGTCCGTAACACTGAAATCTTCCCGTAAAACAAAAAACTCTTGTGACCGCAGAGATACGAGCATAAAATTACATGGGAAGAACCCTTATATATTCATCGGTACGCATAGCAAAATTGTGCTATTTACCAAGCGGCGTAATCTTCCCACAACCCTCGCAGAATTTTACTTCCTGGAGTACAACGTTGGGGCACATGAACAAGGCCCCCTATAGGATTGCTTAGGTAACATACTCTATTATGCTCACATAGCAACTCTGTCATGACCGTATTTATAATAAATCCTGTTAAAGCAAGTCTTTAAAACCGAGCTGAACTTTGCACAGATTTACTCTGTTCCTCAACCTGATCAACCAATTAGCAAGAGCTCACGACAGGTGTTACCAGTCGCGAACAGGGGATGCTTACTCTTCCTAGTCTTCTATTCCACCCTCTGGATATGGCTCTAGGAATCATGTTTGCTGAACTCTTTTAATTCTGTACTTCCTTATAGAGCTTATGAAATTTAATCACATATTCGT
>CAJDSM010030448.1:3021-23842 GCA_903981925.1 Ostrea lurida
TTATTTGACCTCTCATTAACACTCCACCGTTCCTTCCCACAAACCTAACCACATCATCATCAATGGGAGGAGTATAGGATAAATTACCATTACTACATCACATCACAGTGTGTTAATGTTGTGTAGAACTACGCACGTGATGAGGTATTGGGTTACCTGACGTCGTGTTGATGCAATTTCGTAATAAAGACACTGAAATCGGCGTTTCAGTACACCATTTTTTTCTTTTAGTAGGACACATGTCTTACAGAAGGATTTGCAAAATCCATGTTGTGATGCGATGACCAAATTTAGGAATTCAGCCATTGAGAACCTCCTTCATGGGTATCCATGGATATCCAGAATCCCAAAGCAAAAGTCCACGATACTGCCCTGCATAGAGATGCAATACAATTCTTAAACTCAGAGAGATGAAAATTAAGCTGAATACAAAACGATATGATGTCCATGTTGGTCTTTTATTACATTCGATGCGTTTCCATGGTAATAGAATCTGGGTCTAGAAAAACAAGTTCCAATATGTCTAAATAGTGTAAATAAAGTGCCCAGACCACAATAGTGGTAATAGCTTATTTAATGTTACGAAAGAAACCATATTTTCTATAATATCACAGTAATATATTTGGATTTTAATCTTTAATCTTAAGAATTTGGAATTAAATTAAAAATACTAGGAACACATCCTCATGAGTTGATTTGTTATATAAACTCGCACGAACAAAATACAGGTATGGGTACCCCATAGGAATCACTTTGTCAATCTGTCTATCAGTCTGTGCAGATTCGTGTCCGGAACATGTCTTTGTTATTCAACATGGGCATACCATATTTAACACATGGATGTATAGCCATGGGCCGATCGGTCATGTACATTCATGACCTCTATATCGCCTTGACCTTTGACCACAAAGTCAAAGTTATATGTTTTAACATGGATTCCTGTCTGGACTATAAGTATATCAAGATTCAATTTCAAATTATTAGTAGAGCAACACATCTACATGGTGTTAGATATGTTGTTCATCTATATGATGCTAATTGAAATGAACTAAAATATGATATCAAAATCGGTAATGACGTTTGTAATAACAAATTGGTAAATGATGTAATTTGTAACAATTTTCAGTTTCTAACCTGTGACGGCGGAGAAAGCTCGTTTCTAGTTGGAAACTGTAAAAAAGGTTGTTTCTCTAATGCACAAGCCAGCTGTTTTTCTGGAAATGTTTAATGAATCACTGATGAGGAGATGAATTGCGCTTGTGTCCAAAATTCGCAAACAAAGCAGGTCCTAAAAAGAAGGCAGTGGTTAGCTTCACTTCCTGGGTCTTGTAAATGATGTTCTATGATCTGAAACGATATCTGTCAAAGAGTTCACAAAATCACGAGGAGCTAATCGTTTGTGTGTGGCCATACTTGTTTACAATCAGCAATTGAGATCGACTAAATGATTGCTGCAATGTATATTTCAAAATTCTGGAGTACGTGCTCCACTTGAATATAAGATTAATATAAATGCATTTTTAACCTCGATGTTAGTATTTAAGTTTGTATTTTGTCAACAGAGTTTGAGTATGTTGTGCGTACTCTAAAAGTTTATAACCTCTGATGTTTGTGTGAACATCGTAAAATCATTAACTGGAATCCTGACGGAAATAGATGTTATGTCTAGATATGGAACCCTGACACTGATTGAAATATACATTGATATACATGACAGAATTGCACACTCTGCGTAAATATCGCACTGGTTACTTCCTGTACTGGATCACATTTACTTCACTTGAATAATGCAGTCCCACCCACAACCTCCCCTCAATGTCCACACTCAGCCCTGCAGGTTTATATAACCCACAATTATCCACACATTTCAGGAATTGTCCATTGTGATCTAGAATATGAAGACAGTGATTGAATTCATCTCCAACGATGATGTGGCCCATGGAGTCTGTCACTATCCGGGTAGGAATAAATGGATACAGTCCCCTCGGTGGCTTATAATTGTATCGGAATCGGACTCTTCCTATCCTGTCAACCACTACCATTGTTTTAGCATTAATATCAGAAGCCACGATGTCCCCATTGTTGTTCTCAGTCATGTACACTGCATAACCCCCGTTCTGATAGATTGGATTACCGCATTTATCTTTATCTATTTCCTGTGTTACTTTTTGTCCCTGATAACGTACAATTTTGTTGTGACTTTTATCAGTAGTACCCATACTAATCAAGATATCCCCTGATCTCGTACAGCACAATCCCATTGGATGCCAGCCCCGTGGTGTTGTGATCAGTGTCTTTATAATGCCATATGTGACAATATTCACAGTTCTACTAGCACCATCGCTGTAAATCAGTTCTCCCTGATTGTTTACCGTTATATCATTAGGCCAATCTTTACATGTACTGGTGACTGTCTCAGTGACAGTGCCATGTATATCAACATATCGTATAATTTTGTCTGTTCCACTAATCCACGCTCTATCTGATCCAACACAGGCTATTCTAAGTAACTCATTGACGTCTGTTGGGATTTTTGCAATCACTTTGGCCTCTTTTAATATATCTGTATTAGATAAATTGGACAGTTCGTCTGTCAAACTTGGCAGTATGCTTTGTGTCATTTTAGCTTTGTATTCCCCTAACGCTATATTGAGTTCCCTCTCTTGCATTGTGTTGGTTTTAAGTGATGGTGGTCTTAAATCAGGTACCTGTGGGATATTTCTGAATTCATTCAGTTTGGATTTGTAATTGTCCACATCCAGCACGTGTTTGGACTTCAGAATTTTGTTGTTTTCTTGAACAGTTTTGGTCATACTAGAATTCTGACTTCTGAGCTGGGATTGATATGATTTCAAAGCTTTAATTTGGTGATCCCTGAGGGATTTGGTCAAAGTATCAAGTTTGTCAAAGATGTTGTCCACTTCTACGTGCCCATTGTTTCTCTTATTTACTTTTCTCAGGAGTATATCATATAATGGGCTGTGAATTCGGATATCTTCTTTTCAGCATCTGAATCTTGTCTTTTGATCTTGGAAATAATGCTGACTTCAATTTCCTCTGTCTCTTTTTTAATTGTTTCTTTCTTTGCGGTAATGATGTCTGTCATGTCCACAATAGCATGACATTGATGGAAACTCATAACACATTTCATGCAGACTGGTACATCACATTGTTGACAGTGGCCCTCACATCTCTGATGAGGATGCGATGTACACTGAGGGAACACCAGATGCATTGCGCGTTTTGTGAAGGGAATGATGTCATGATTCATGGACTTTAGGCTGTTGACATGTATGTTAATGCAGTCTGCACACAGGCCAATTTGACACCTCTTACAGTATTGCTGGACTGGCTTCTCACAATTCAAATCACAGGTAATGAGCTCTTGTGCCCAGGTGGTAATGAGTGCCATATTTAAAGGTTGGTCATATCTAAAAAAAATCACCTGAATAGATATTTTACAGCATCAACGTTGAAATATCTAAGAATAGTTAAACAAAAGAATTCGTAATGTTAAGTAAGAAATTGTGAAAATATCTAAAATAAAGGCAAACTTTTAGTATATTAAAATTTTAAAACTGTTTAAAGCATTCAGAAGGAAATCTTCATTTGCATTATTTAATATTGCTTTAAGTGATCCCTCAGATCCCTCAACTAACAAAAAAGTTGAAGTTGCAGGGTGAATATAACGAATCTCGTTTAAAGTATCATTCGCAAATTCTACGGTCGCTATAAGACCTTGTTTGCGATTACAATGTATCACTAAGTCATGTTTCATACCCTTTGTTAGCTGCATTTTCCTACTAGATGATACGGGTAATCCGTTTACTTTATTTCGACTACGGCTCAGCGGCGGGTGTGACCGGTCAGCAGAGGATGCTTACTCCTCCATGGCAACTGACCTACCTTCGCTTTTGTCGGAGGTCCGTGTTGCCTACACTCGATTTTGTATTAAGTTTTTTGGATTACTGATTACGTTTGACACAATGTTAACTTCGCCTTTCTGTATCAGACTGCGGGCTCACGGCGGGTGTAGCCGGTCGGCGGAGGATGCTTACTCCTCCATGGCACCTGATCTGCCTTCGCTTTTGTCGGAGGTCCGTGTTGCCCTACACTCGATTTTGTATATGTTTTTGGACTAATGATTACGTTTGTTACTTCGCCATTTTATACTCGACACAAATATTCCCACCAAAAATTTGAAATCTTCAGACAAAATTTTATGTCGATATCTCGATAGTATGTGAAGGTGAAAGATAACAACATGATCAAATCTTCGTAAGTCCCATAATACAAAAACAAAAGTTGGGTAACATGGAACCCTGTACACACCAGAGGTGGATCAGGTGCCTAGGAGGAGTAAGCAATCCCTTTATGAATGTATTACTGGCATTGCGACAACTTGTTGCCAATGAGATTGGTATTTACAGTGCAACAGGTGGGGAGAAAACAAAAAGAAACTAGAGAGGCTCCCTGAATTACCAGTAATACTCAGCTGCTCAACCTAAATCCGTACTTAGATGCTCAACTAAATAACCCGCCCTCGGTTTGGGAGCCTTTTTCAGCACCAGAAATGTATTACACATTGCATACACCATGAATAAATATATCTGTGCAAAATAATGGACATCATTAGGTTGATTTTCATTGATCACCGTTATAAATAATTAATAGTCATGAACATAACTTACGTGTTACATTTTGTATATTTTTCTTTCTCTATGACCAGTGGTTGATGGGTGTGCAACGTTACTGTTGAACATTCGGTTTGGTGTATATTCTCCCTGGTTTCATTCGTCACGAGAGATTGACATCACACAGGTGTACATATTCATTATCTATTTCATAAAATAGATTTGAAGGTTAAATGATATAATTGATATTCTAAACACCAGACAATTAGTTAGTTAGTTGGTTAGTTAGAGTTAGTTATGGCTTAAATACATTAGTCATAAGAACATTTTATTTTCATTTATATCATCTGGTCTCAGGGTACCTAAAAATGATAATGAAATGAAATTCATCTACAGTATACCATATAAAATTAGAAGACTGTATGATATTTTAATTTTTTGTTGCATCGCCAGTTAACAGAGGATGTTTACTCCTCTAGGCAGTAGTCACCTGATCCCATCTATGGTATATCCAGGATTTCGTGTTTGACAAACAATTGAATTCCTTATAGGAGTTATGAGGTTGATAATCATTTGTTGTCATCACCTTTCCATATTTACATATCTAGGGTAAAGTATCAGCTTCCATTGTGTAAAATGCAAATATATGCAATCATATAGATATTCTTATAATAGCAAATTCAATGACTTTACCGTGCTAAAGAAATTGATGTAAAAATAGTTAGACAGTATTATCCTATCCGTTGTTAACTACAGTATGGTAATGTAAAGGTAAAGATAACAAACAGTGATCAATCTCGTAAGTCCCAAATAGAATACAAAAACAAAAGTTCGGCAAACACGGACTCCTGGACACACCAGAGGTGGGAATAAGAACCTAGGAGGAGTACGCATCCACTGTTGACCGGTCACACCCGTCGTGAGCCCATAGTCTTGATCAGACATGCATTGGGGTATACATTCATCTATTCCAATATCAGACATGAATTACCTATACTAGTTATCACATTACATATCTACATTATCTGGCGTAAATCAATCTCAGCATCGATATGAAACATAATAAGTGTATACTTAACCTGATATAAATTATCATATTATCTAAATAGGATACAAAGTATATACTACATGAATATAATCAATCCAGTGTAAATTACCTTTATTATAGATAATCTACACTAAACAAGGATTATTTATGTTCTGACATCAGGGGCCAATTGGCAAAAATATTGACATTCGATTAAAATAGGGAAGAATTCCATAAGAAGTAAGGAACAAACGAAACCAATGCATTAAAAAATAATTAGATTTCATATGACTTTCAATTTACTGTAAAAGAGGAAATATTCGCTTCGATTTTTTTTTTTTTTTTACATTCGCGATTTATATTAATGATTGATAAAAAAAATCGCAAAGTACTGTTCAAAGTATTTGATGTATGCATTAATCTATTCCAAATGGCTTATCCTCAAAATTTAAACCATTGTGAAATACCGAATGCTAAAATTGACGGGTTTCCCTCTAGAAATTAAAGCCCATTACAGTTTTCAAAGCTTTCAAAATAAACAAAAAATACCTTAACTGAAATTTTGAGCAAAAACCATTACAATTTTTATACTGTGGTGGAGCTTTATGAACCATGCTTTGATTTATTTCCATTTTGTGGGGTTTAGGAAAATACCTCTATTTTCGCATTTGAAATGAGATCATTTTCGATTCCATATATACCCAAAAAATGCTTGCTAAAACTAATATAAAGGCAAAGATAATGACCAGTAATCAGTCGCGTAAGTCCAAAATACAAACCAAAGCAATGGTTTGGACTAATACAGACCCTTGTACACACCAGAGGTGGTATCGGTCGCTTAGGAAGAACAAGCATCCCCTGTCCACCGATCACAACCGCCGTGAACTCATTGTCTTGATGGGGTAAACTGAGTAATCCGTGGTCAAAATCAATGTATGAAAAACGACTGCTATGAAAAACGTCAGACAACATTTCACCCAATTACATATTGTTTGTGCATGTGCAAACTAAAGTGGGACAGTACCCGCAACCGTTATTCTTTGAACATTTCTTATCGGTATCTATCTGCGGATTCCTATCGTATACGGCGATGAATCCTATCGTATATCGTGCGTGTATCACTATCGTATCGTGCAGTGTACCAATCGTATCGATGTATCAGTATTCCGCTATCACGAGATTAGCGTACCAGTCTATCGTATCGTGTTTTGCGTTTATACAGATTTTCCGTTTTATCGTATCGTGTATCTTCGGAAACTATCGGGATCATAAAAATTTAAATCTAAGGAAAAAGTACGATACTTTCCCGAAAGAAGCTTCATTCGTTTTGTCTAAGAAGCTATTTTTAGGAATCGAGGGAAAGACAAAAACAATAAATTGGCTATTATAAGGTACAAAAAAATAAATAAATTCTTTGCTTCCAGAGAGGGTGTGAAAAACCTATCTCAACAATTATAATTTTATACTGGGGAAAAAGAGTTGGCCCGCGGTTCGTCAAACCAAATCGAGGAAAGTAATTAAAACTGATCGTGACAGTTTAAGGCGACTAGAGAAATCGGAAATTCCAATTGAAAAGACATTCCCCACCCCATAAATTACATATTTAGTAGTTTACGATAGATACTCCATAAAACCCCTGTACAAAACCAAAAAGATATATTGCTGGATCAGTAAATTTCCACCAAGCCCCTGTCTTACTCCTCACGAAATACTGACTGCTGTCAAGGAGCAACTTCAGCAGAAGTATTGTGTAATTACATATGCCAAGAAGTGGTGTAAATCAATGTGGTTCTTAAAAAACTCTAAAGAACTCTAGTGAAATTTTGAATCCCAGAACCCTTGGCACATTATCGAACAACATCAAAACATATGACTTTTCACACTTTACACTACCTCCCGCAACATAAAGTAAAGCAAGGCTTTGTAAACATTATGACAGTTGCTTCCTTTAACAAAAATGGAAAAAGGAAATATTCTTATCTAGGTGATTAGCCATTCAAAAAATTATTTTGTTAAACTCCGACTCCGATCTACCAAACAAGTACTCTGAAGTTGATATTAAAGCAATGCTGAGTCCTCATTGAACAATATCTTTGTAGTTTTTCGGCCAATCAAGGTCTTCCAACAGTCGTTGGAATTCCAGATGGGCCACTAATTGTGCTCCTCTATTAGACTGACCTATTTTAGTATTCTTATTGACGGCAGAATTCATTCAAAAGCTTCTACATGAAAAAGAAGAAAATCTCTAGCGGTGGCCTTGAATTCAACATTTCGATTATATTACCGATGTTTATCTATCAATTAACAATGATTTCCCATTTCATATGTCGATTCAATATATCCAACGAACTAGAAATAAAGGAACACCACGATCTTCCATTTCTGCTTCGACTTGGATATTTTAGTTGAACAGTTGACATTAACGCAAACAACTACTCAACTTTATGACAAACGGACTTTCAGCTTCTCCATCGTCAACTTCCCATATTGGGTGTAACATATTCCATCATCTCCTGCATTATGGGGTATGGTCTCTCAACTTATTGCGATACGGAAGAGCTGTGTTCTGCGGTATAATCAGTTTTGAATCGAGGAAGCTACTTACAGACAAGTTGTTGTTGCAGGGTTTCAACAGTCACGTTTAAAGCAGCATTTGGCGTAAATTCTATGTCGTTTATAACAATTTGTTTACCAATAGACCTAATCATTGAGTCAAATGCTGGTCTGATGTTTTCATAACCATTGTTAAGGCCGTATTTTTCACACACTGATTGGACACAGACTGTTCCGTTTACCTGATCAAGACTATGGGCTCACGGGCGAGTGTGACCGGTCGACAGGGGGATGCTTACCCTCTAGGAACCTAGTCCACCTCTGGGTGTGTCCAGGGGTCCGGATGCCCAACTCTTGTTTTTGTATTATATTTAGACTTACGAGATTGATCACTGTTCGATTATCATTTGCCTTTACATACTGTAATAGAAGCTATTTTAATTTCACGCCGATTTTCGCATGTTTATTCTGCTTTCATGTTGTATATACGCTAACATGTGCGCGTCCTGTGTATCAAGGTAATTGTGTAGTTACCGTGTTTTGTAGCCAAACAGTCTCAGCACCATAAATTTCCACACATTTTAAAAAGGTACGTCTCCCGAAAATCAGGTCACCTGGCGCGGACTTTGTGCTGTCATCGTGTTCGTATTTGATACATACAATGTACGATGTACAGTTGTGCGATAATGTATTGGAAAATCCTTACATGGGCCATATTGCCGGTTTTATAAGTGTTTTGACATGTTTTAGATAGTACAGCATGTAGAGAAAAATTTTTGAACGTTCGAATAATTTTTTTAAAAAGCCGCTTGTTTGTTCATTTGTCTGGATTTGTTTGTTATCAAGATACCAATTTAACCATGAATATATAATTTCTTATACATATATAATATATACTACATAGATGCAGGATCTAATCGTATGGTCGTGCAGCGAAATCACATAGATATATTATACTGTTGAATGAGGGTAGAATCCTACCACCCTCTTCGACCACACACCAAAATATTACTGGATTTATTTCACATAACCTTCAAGAATAAGATTACAGCCTAGCTAAATTTCAGTTCACAATTATTTACATGAAACTACTGAACCACGATGAAACGCTATAATTACTAGTCTAAGAATTATTGTTACCATTTGCATTAGAAAATTACGCCCAACATCAACTTACATGTATCTCTCAATCAAGATCACAAGATTAGAAACACCCCCGCCCCACTAGGTCCGCCAAGTTGGATCAATTTACAACATAACAGGTATCCAAGAAAAAGGAGGAAACCGAGAGCTAATTTTTGAATATAATGTACAAAAATAAAAGAGAGTTAACAAAGTAATAGGAAGTTGTAATGTGATTTATAAACGTTACAAAAAGCTAGGAGCTTAATAATACAACACCCCTGTTCAACACCCTACATTACAAGTCCAAACAGAATTCAATATTCAGGGAAAATGTGACAATTCGTAATAGGTGATTCCAGTTTTCACTTCAGAAATCGTCTGTATAGTTTGTCTGAAGTTAAAATCTTCCCCCATGCCCCTCCTCACTCATATTTATTGATACCAGCTGTACCTAACAATCACCAGCTCCAAATGAATATGCTACGCCTGGCACTAAAATGCAGACTTACTTAGAAATATATATGCATTTCCATCTTTCACGGCAGTTCCCATACAAAAAATTTTATTTGCTAATGGTCATAGCTTGTACGATGAAGAATCAACCATACGGCTTTTTATTCACATGTGGCTAAAATTTTAGTTATACATGTCTCCGATCGAGTAAGAAATGCTCATATCTACCGGTAATTTAAACTTCGCAGTTGCAAAACTTAAGAAAAAAAATATATGATCTTGTAAAATTATACAGAAAAATGTATTGCGATAGTTATGCACACACATGTACAGAACATTCCTTTTCAATTAGAAATTTCTTATAAGGACATGCATGTTACGTATACAATAGGTTAATGAAACCTTCAATGTTATTTCAACAAAAAGAAGGTGTAATTTTTGTGGTAGCAATACCAAATTTCGTTCCGTAATTGCTTCTAAATTTACAACAT
Source organism: Ostrea lurida (assembly GCA_903981925.1). NCBI lineage: Eukaryota > Metazoa > Mollusca > Bivalvia > Ostreida > Ostreidae > Ostrea > Ostrea lurida. The sequence goes on from CAJDSM010030448.1 coordinate 13,305, forward strand.
TTTTTAAGGTTTTCCGTTTATCGTGAAGATCGTTTATCGTGTTTTGCGTTTATCAGGTCTATCGTGAACATCGTTTATCAGGTTTGGTTTTGCGCTTATCCTATCGTATCGTGCGTGTATCCTATCCTATCTTGCGTGTATCCTATCCTATCGTGCGTGTATCGTGTTCTATCGTGTATCATGTCAAGAATAACGTTGCGGGTACTGTATAACAATCATAGACTTAGCGGTTTGCTGTCTTTATACGTCACTGTTAAAACACCTGTAACAACAACTTGTTTGTAAGTAGCCTGCCTCTATTCAAAAAGTGATCATACTCAGAACATGCTCTTGTGTATCAAATATGTATAAAAACATACACACCATAAGCAGCAGGTGAGTAAGGAATGTTGCTACATGAATTAGGGAAGTTGACGATGAAGAGGCTACGATCGTCGTGTTTGTCATATTAGTAAAGGCAAAGATAACGAACAGTGATCAATCTCGTAAGTCCCAAATAGAATACAAAAACAAGAGTTGCCCAAACACGGACCCCCGGGCACACCAGAGATGGGACCAGGCGCCCAGTCGGAGCAAGCATCCCCGCCGACCGACCACACCCGCCACAAACCCATAGTCCTGATGAGGCAAACAGAGCAATCCATAGTAACAGTGTGTGAAAAACAGCTTAACAATGACTATGAAACACATCAGACGGCATTTGACTCAATGGTTGGTCATACTGGTAAACTAAATTGTTATAACGACCATAGATTTTACGAAATGTTGCCTTTAATCGTAACTGTTGAAACCCTTGCAACAACAACTTGTTTAGCTAAATAGATCTTTCAGTGTACGTCAAAGGATCAGAGCTATGCATGAGGGAGATAATCCTTAATTCAGAAATAAATTTATAATGTTATCACTGCAATTAAATATATAGTCGTATGTTGAAGCTAGTAACAATGTACATAGCTATTGGGCTGTAAAGTAGAAAAAAATTACTGATGTCTAGTTTTCGTTGATAATACAACTTAGTATGATTAAGCGACTTCAATATTTAGCAATACATTGACATGATTTATCAAAACATGATAACATGAAAGAACTATTGTTGACGCTCATATATGTAATTATATCAACACATTTGCAGTTTGTTCCTTACAAAAGAATTGAGACAATCATGGAAAAAAAGAGTTGTTTACGTCATCAAGTTGATTTCATATTATCCTAACTTTTGCAGTCCTAATGTAAAATCAAATTTGCATTACCATTTGGCAAAGTCGTTAGTTACTACAGAAAATGGCCTGATACAGGTTTCTTTGAACGTTTTAAAAGAGACCATACTAACTCTAGAATAATGATTGATGTTGAAGACAATTGTAGAAATGGAAGTTTGGCATAGCTTTGTCCATCATCACTATAGAAGGGACCTAGGTAACGCTGGATTACCTTGCATTGTTCTTATTTTTTTTTCACTTTTGTTAAGTCATTAATTAGCAATCTTATTTTCACAAAGTAATATTTTGGAAGACTGATCACAAGACGACTTATTCCGCGTTCACTTTTTTTCTTTTAGATGCAGCTGTCTGTAATGTTAAAAAATTTAATATTTAATATAGCAGAGGAATAATCGTGTAAAAAGCCGAAAAGTCATACGTTTAAACCTCTTGATTTGGGAAACGTTTTGTGATTCCAAATTTAACAAATCTCCTTTGAATTGTTTATAGAGCCTATATTTGAACATATACATTTTTTTTAATTTCATAATATGTAAAACGTGTCTCAAATTCTGGATTCCCAGTAATACAAGGAAAATATATATCCTCCATATGTTCCTTATTGTGTTATGGGGCGATTAATTGTGTTAATTATACTTCCACAGGAAATATCCTTTATTTTTGACAATTAATCACAAGGAAATTGAAAACAGACTTTTCAAATTCAAATCCTATATAAAAATGTTTCTTTGGAAGATAGAGCTCTGTGTTGGTATCAATGTAATATGTTTGCTTTTCCCACAAATTTCCATGTTATGTAACAGGTATGTTATTTGATTGTTTTGATATCTAATTAAACAACAATACAGGATTCTCATTCAAAGTGTTGTATATATCTGTATAAAAGACAATACTTTATAAATGCTATAAAATGTTGATGTTTGCAGATACATACTGCACGAGTAATTTCAATCGTATTGTTAATATCGCAAACTGATCGGGAACATCAACATAGAAAGATCATTATTAGCATTAAAAGCGTATTGTAAACAATATTGCCTCATTATTGAAATGGGAAGTATATCATTAATGTGATAATCTCATTATAAAATATGGCAAGCTTGTCATTATTAGCAGTACAAGCTTAGTATTTTAACACTCTACTATAAAGGCAGAGATAATGAACAGTGATAAAACTCGTAAGTCCCAAATGCAATACAAAACAATAGAAGGGCAAACACGGACCAATGGACGCACTACAATTGGAATCAGGTGCGTAGGAGGAGTAAGCATTGCCTGTCGACCGATCACACCCACCGTGAGTCCATTGTATTAATCAGGTAAACGGAATAATCTGTAGTGAAATAATTGTTTGAAAAATGGCTTAACAATTGCTATGAAACATAACAGACAGCATTTGACCAAATAGCAGGCCATACTGGCAAACTACATGTAAATTGTTATAACGACCATAGAATTTGCGAAATGCTACCTTCAAACGTAACTGTTGAATAACCTCCAATTTTATTCTTAACATTACAGGCCTATTAATAACGCAACAGGCTCATTATCAACACCAGCTATCATCAACATTACAACAATATTACTCATACCACAAGCTTATTGTTAACATGACAAGTTTAATGTTACCTGTTTTGTAGCCGCACCAATTGTGGTCATGACCGCATATGGAATAAAGAAACATGCCAATGTATTAGTAAGTATCAAAAACTTAGAAAAGAGTTATACATGTATCTCTGAATAAATACGTTATATGTCTACTTTTTTACCTATGCATGTTTATTATTATATTTAAGATTTTCCGGCCATGCTGGCATCGCGCAACACAGAAGAATGCAATGCGGGTTACTATGGTCTAAATTGTTCTCAACAGTGTCGATACCCAAACTTTGGTCTGGACTGCCAAGAGGAATGCCATTGTAGTAAGGAATTCTGCAATGTCCGCTTGGGATGTGTGTATGAGAACTCTACATCAGGTATAAAGAACAGTATCATTCAAATATGTCAAAAATTCTATGGCACTTTCATGACTCAATTAAAGACGTTTAAAACGTACAAATTGTAATATGTAGGGGCATCTTATCAATGAAAGGGTTGAATGATACTACTCGTTCTCTCTCTCTCTCTCTCTCTCTTCTCTCTCTCCCTCTCTCTCTCTCTCTCTCTCTCTCTCTCTCTCTCTCTCTCTCTCTCTCTGTTATTAATTCAAATATATCATTATGTTTCAGTCAATCATACTACAATTCCAACTCAGGATAAATCTGATTGGACAGATGCATTTAGCAAAGAAATCTTCATAGGAGTCCTAGTTTTCTGTGGTGTTCTACTGGTTTACATTATATACTTACTCACTGTAATGTACAAAAAGAAATGTAAATCAGATGAAAGAAGGTTATCCTCGTACACCGGGAGATTTATCGCTATTTAAGGCTTGTCATTTCCTGCAATCAAACATGAAAATAAACAGCTTGTATTTGTGAAAATGTTTTTATTATGAATTAAATTTCTGTGTAGTTTATTAAAGTGTGACTTTGCCGTATAGACTACAACTAATTTCTTTATAGTACGATATGATTTATTCTAATATTTTCTTGTTTTACGCCTGACCTGTTCCATAGTAATTATTGAGTTCTTTTTCATACATGTACGTTGATTTTGACTATAGAAGACACAGTTTACCTCTTCAAGGCATTGGGCTTACAGCAAATGTGAGTGGTCAAAAGGGAATGCTTACTCCTCCTAGGCACCTGCTCTCACCTCTGTTGTATTCAGGGGTCCTTGTTTGTTCAACGCTTGCTCTGCTTTCTATTTTGGGACTTACTAGATTGGTTACTGTTCGTCATTTTCACCTTTTAATTTAAAAGTAATTTGCTCATTTAGAAATCTTATCTCCTCTTTGTCAACACAAACGACATTATCAATCACAAAATATACTAAGCACAGGAACACGCAAATTTTACACGCATGACACTGATAGACTCCTAGCTTTGAAGATTTACTGGAGATGATAATCACGACTGCTCATACCTGGTGAAAATAGAAGTAGAAAAACGATATCCTGAAGTTAACCCTGGAGCCAAATGCTCAGCCAGGAAAAAGTCGAAGGGAACTTGCGCTCTGTCTGTCCGCCCGTCCGTCCTGTCCAGTAAACCATTCTTCCGCTCTTTTGTATGTACTTATAAATATGGTACAGTCGAACCTCTTTTTATAGAATTCGATAGGACCCTGAAAAATGTCGAGATATCCGTGGATTCGAGATATCGAGGGTAAAAATACTTAGAAAATAGGTAGCTGGGACCAACGAATCACTTCAATATAGATGTGGTACATATATGTATTCGTATTCACTGTTCGTGATACCAAAGTTTAACTGTACATTAATTTGCCATAATAAGTAACGGATCAAATTTGAATCATGTTATCAGACATTTGTTGTTGGAAATTTAACATTGTCTCTGTTACACGATAAAAGAAGAGTGTAATCCAAAAAGACAAAGACAGTACTTCAAAAATTATAAAGCTTTAAACCTTGAAAGGTTCTGCTGGCACCAAGAAAGGTATTGGCAAAGACAGTCCCTTTTATTTAAAAGTTTGTCACACAATATGTGAATAAAATCGGCACTCCATTTATCTAACATGTTTGAAGATTTTTTAATAATGAATCATAAATCATACTTTGTGTAGGCATATCAAACAGATTTTATTATGCAATTCATTTTGTATCCTCATTTTACTGTCGGATTAAAAATGATAGTTTTAAAAACAGGAATATAATTTCCTTTTCAGTGATAATAAGGACCAGGACCAGGTTTGACCAAATTAGGCCTAACGTCAAAAGCAACAAATTGTAATCAGAATAAAGTCTTAGATCTATTCTTCATAAAACAATTTTTTTTGCTGTTCGAAGGTGTGACTGTGCTGGATATGAAGGTCCTAACAAAGGTGCGTGTAGTAGCAATTTGGACCATTGTTTGACAATTTTGACGTTAGGTTCCAAAACTCAGTCATCCATCAATTCAAAAGTTAAAATCTAAAAATTATGATGTGGCATAGGATATCTTTATTCTAATATAGATATTTGTGTATTTCATTAATGGAGTGGGGGGTATTTTAAAACTTGGAGTGATTCTTGTTCCTGCCTTGGACGGAGGAGTTGGTGGAGGGGAGGGGGTAAGGGGGGGGGGGTACACAGGGTTGCTGCATTTTATAAAAAACTTTGCAATGATTTCATGTAGGTTTATGATTTATGTTTGGACATACAGGATATATATCGCAAAAGTTGTATCTTGTAGAATTCTATTGATAAACAAGTACTAAAAATCATTAGATTTTAAAACCAGTAAATCAGGTAGATATGACTTTCAAGTCGCCGTAGTTTTCCGGTCAGCATGGACCGCGTTTCCGTTACGAAGCTAAGCGGCGTGGTACATTGCAGAGTAAATCTATGCCGGATGATTACAGTCATGATTCTAATACACAAGGTAGTTTTTTAGAAGATGTATGTACGAATTGAAATGCTTGTTAACTCCGCTAAAAAAAGTTTAATCGGTGGCAATGAATCAAAACAAAGCAGGATGTTGACTCATGTAATTCTGAAGTATGGAATCGCGTTACATTTACGCATCTTGTTGGTTCATATTGTCATAAATTCTTTCTATACTGAATGATTTGATGGATAGAAAATAATCATTCCAACCTGATTTGTATGATCATGGAACATCATGTAGAGCCCAACGAAAACAAGAAAAAATAGCTGTATTAAGTGTAAAACTGGTGTTCAATGAAAAATGATACACTTTAATATTCATTTAACTGGCCTACCTGGATATTTTTCTTTATAATAAACGTAGCTCAAGTAATTATTACATGTTACCTGTGTGAAAAAGTTTTGATACTGGAAGATATTATGTAGATCTAAAAAGAAATAGATGGAAACAGTCATGTCATATTTTCACTCAGTTTTTGTTTTTTTGGGGGTTTTTTTCCCCTTGAATATTCCATAGTTTTCTTTTCTATAAGAATAAGTACACGATATCTTCTATTTTTTTCCCCTCTAAATTACAAATGTGTAATATTGCATAGGCCTAATATTCAGAATGTTTTGTTTATGAACAAAGTTAGAAAACATGCATTTTGACAAAATTGTCTTTCAGATTACATTATAGTAAATGACACAGTGCATGATCTGGATACAAGTATAATAATTATGAAACTGACAATTATCCAACATTTTCACAATGCAAAACAACAAAAAATCTACTACAGCTTAACAAATGTAGCTGATCACAAGAATTATATTCCAAGTTTTTTTGGTTTTTTTATTACCATGCATTTTATAAGCACATTGTTATTTATGTTATTATCATGAATATAGGGAGAGGCGGTCTAAGTTTTTAGAACTGTGCCCGATCCCTTTGTAATTTAATTCATAAAATATGTTCAAACATCAAACCATTCCAGAGTCCACTCAGCTTAATCTGACAAAACACAATTTCAAAGATAAAAATTGAATATAGTAAATGTACCAGAAGATGATAAGCTCATTAGGCTATTTAACAATAGAGCTGTACTATACATGTACTTTCAAAATAATAATCAGGTTGTCCGTTTGGGCGTACAGATTTTTTATCACATTCATATTTATATATTTTTAATAGTACATGTACATGTTAGTCAGAATCTAAAATTAATTTAAGTATACATTCAAATGATAAAATTGTGTAGACTCAGCAAAATCTAATTTTATGGCTTTAGTTTCTGTCACATTTGTAGAAAATAAAAATGTAGATCTTTCACCTGGAACAATTTAATTGGGTTAAATATTCTATTTTATCATTGACAAAATGAATAATTGAAGACATATTATTTTGTTAAATTGTACATGTAATAAAGATCATTATATTTTTACTTACAGGTACATACATGTAGTTTGAAATGAACATGCACTCTTGCAGTACATTTTAGAGAATTCATTTATTACTGTTTCAGGACGACAAGTGAGAAGTTTACCAGGTCTGAGTAATATTAGAAAGCCCTAAGTCTTCAGGTCACTGTCATCTGATTCATCAATAATGGGGCATCTGTAACAACTGAGACCAGTTTTGAATGGAAGAAGACACATCTGGTCATGCCTACCAATACGCCAGGAACCAAATACGGGCAGCTATGTGGGAACACACCTAACACCCTTGCAGCATCTGGCATTTGGAGACCTATGTACAACAATTTTTGGTCCTGGTCGCTTACAGATGAAACAATAGGCATGTGATGAGGGAGTTCGCTGTAGAGGCAATGAAATAGAGTGAGGGGCATAAATCGGAGGTGGATGACTAGCAGTGGCAGGATTGACGAAAGATTCTTTTGGTTGCTTGGGTTGAATGGCCATGATACAGATGTCTGCATTTGTTGCACAGGATGTCATTTGGAGTGGCTTCGACAAGAAAGTTTTTTCGTAGGAAGCAACGAATGCCTGCAGATTCACATTTTTTCCTATCCTTTGGCTTTGTTCATTTTCTGCATAATATACAGGGGAAGGATTTCTAGCCTTTTTTTGGTTTCCATTCTTTGGTAACTGAAATAAATATTGATCGAATATTTATTTTGTTATTTTGTGTCGATTTTTCTACGTAGTTTTGGTTTTCTTTTATTAAATAAATTAATGTTGTATTGTTTTCTTTTGTTAACTAAAATTAATGTAAGAAATGTGTTCATTAATTTTTAGACATTATGTTTAATATTTCATTTGAAACAAATGTTTTTTTTCATAAAGAAAAGAAATAAAAACCCTTTGTTTTCTGTACCTGACCAACCTTATTTTTTGAATGCCAACCCTAAATTGTTAAAAATCTTAAATCTGGGTACTATAAAATAAATTGTAAACATATATATAAAGGCCACACATTCGGTTTATAAAAATACTTGGTGGGGAGAATGAACTTCTTTTTTTTTTTTTTTTTTTTTGGTTTTTTTTATTTAGCACTATTAAAAAAAAAAAAAAAAAATTGGGCCCCATTAGGGAATTGAACCGGGGCCGCCAGAATGGTGGTCCAACACGGTAACCTCTACGGCCAATTCTAATACAATTCCAGAGGTTAAAAATAGTATAAGTCAATAGAAACAACATAATTTTGTCAATTTGATACAGTGTATACTTTTTTTTAATGATATAGTTTCTTTAACAATAGCAATGACAGTTTATTTTTTTTTTTTCATTTCCCTCTTGTGAGCAAAGTTTGTAAATGTGGCCTAACATGCACATGTTGTATTCGTAAACCAAAGGTAGATCGAACTACTAGACTACTCGAAACTACTGAAAACAAGGAAATGGCCACAATACATGTGTATGTAATTTTATTGCTTCTATAAAATTATCTTTGATTGCTGTTAAAATATATAGAGAGATATACTCAGATCTAGATCTAGACAACATCAAGTGCTATGACAGTTCTAAGCGCAGACGATATTGACATGACAGGTCGAATATTGTTTATGACATTGCTGAGAATGATGTACATAAACCTGAGGATTATTGTAATCAAAAAAATAAAAAGACTTACCTTTAGCTTGATCTTTTTCTTTCTTCTATTGTATGTAACAGCAAATAATTATACAGACGGGCGATAGCTATAGGTGATGTTTACATGTTACGCGTTCGGCCTTCAGCAATCATAGCCCGATTTTTTTTTTGATTTTTTTTTTTTTTTTGTTTTATTTTTTGATTTTGAAAATTTAGTCCTATTGTTTTAAAAAGTAGTGTCAATTCATTTTTTAATGAGTTTGTAGTGTTATAAAACTAAATTAGGTTATTTTGGCATTGTTTTTCTCAGGTGTTTACATTGTTCCGGATTGCTGTTGTATATTCTAAATTATTTATTTTCACAAATATCGCAACTCCTGACCTAATAAAAATTTTCACCCCCATCATTTTTGTTTAATTTATACTTTTTTTATCAAATGTTACATCTTAGATCAGAGGTTGCGATATTGACGAAAACTTGTCCAAAGTTGTAAAAATGTGCTGTTTTTTAAGAAAACTGAACGGGGACCAGTTTTGGCATTTACATATATCAACAGCAGACGTTTTGGCGGGGATTCAATGCACCTTGTGTCAATACCAAGTGTAGACTTACAATAAACTATAGCAGTTTGGAAATTTATCTTTGTTTAATTTTTGTCAAACCACAGGGCCAAATAAGCCAAACATGGTCCCTGGTCCTTTAATGCATAATAAATTTTATGGCATACCATACACAAAACAATTCAAAATGTAACTGTGGCAGACCTTATACATGTGCTTGTTTTATGTACTTGTTTCTTTAAATTACCAAATAGTAGTAAATACAAAATTTACAATAATTATGGTAATATTAATTCAAAATTTACAATGACAGTTTTTTTTAAGCTGAAATAAAAACATTTTCATTCCTCTACTTAAGTTTCCGACATTAGAGAGAAGTTCTCTCCATCGAAATCTATAGTTGCAACATGCAAGAAACTGGGGTCTTAAAAGAGAACATTTCTGATAAATGTGACATATTTTTAAAACCATTTTTGTGTGTATTTTCTCAGATGTTGTAAATGTAACAAAATGTGCGTCAAAATCCGACTGAAATTTGAAATACTTCCTTTTTCCCACTGAATAATTGAAATAACTGCCAAGACCATAGTAGAATTATTCCAGTAACAGCATGATAGTTGACCTTTGTGAATGTGCGAGATTTCAATCAAAATACCCGATCATGACCCTAGTAGACAGTGACTATTCGCATTGAATTGTTTATGAGAACTCTCTTGTAAACAAGGCGTTGTTCTACAATGTTCTATTGTCGTACACGGCCATTCAATCCGATTGGTCATTGTAACCGGTGGCATTGTCTGATATGTAGAGCAGTATTCATTTTATTGAAATTAAACGGCCAATCGACGAGTAATATGGTGACCCCGAATATCTCACACACTCACAAAGGTCAACTATCATACTGTTACTGGAATAATTCTGCCATATGTGTACATCGTAGTTTTTACATAAATGGGCGTTAAATGAAGTGTATTAATCTGAAAATTTTTAATATAGATAAATTCCCTTAATTGATGTTGATCACCGGAAAGATAGCGAATAAGTTCAAATATTCTCTCTTGATCAGATGCAACGTTCCACAAAAAGAACAAGGTGCGATTGTATACATAAAAAAGGCCCATTAATTTTTTCTTTCGATAAAATGTGTCTGAAATTAACCTTTATCACCGTTTTAAGAATGTAAAATATATAACAGGCATACTACGTTTTAAACAACATTGGAACGTTATTCCTAATTTGAT
>CAJDSM010030450.1:0-12813 GCA_903981925.1 Ostrea lurida
GACTTTTATAGTGTCTACAACCTCAGTGTCAAATACACGCGAACGCGAAAGGTCCGTTTACTATACCTCCTCGCAGAATCTGTTGCTACGGGATGAACCAATCTACTTGACGTTGGCCTTGTCGTGATGCTAGGTACGTACTGCATGCGCATCTTCTAAAAACTTGTGACGTGCGAAAAATCAAATAGCATATTAGAAAAAAAAACCTACTGATTACTTTGCTTCAGTTCGTCTCGATCTCAGCGAAAAATTCTCGGTGGGACGAAAAACAAACAAAAAAAATCAATCCATGCGTCCATTCGATTTGCCCCAACCATGAACCATGTCAAAATTGTGACCATATATTTTCATATAGCTTTGTTTCACAGTTTTAGCCATTTTGTACATAGGCGCATTGTGTAACAAATTGAAACTTGTTCGAATTTTCCACGCATCATACAATCGCAAAATTAACAAGAATCGTTAATGTTTAGATACGTGCTGCTTTGAGTAACAAAATACTATTATTGTTTATTTCTGTAAACAAATAAAAAAATCAGATCGCATGGTTTTGGTATTGAATACAACACGTGATGAAATAGGTCAAACATAACTCTCCAATAATTTTCCGTGTGCTCAATGTTAGAATTGCTTGAGTGTACCATGAAAAGGTGAAGACAACGCACAATGATCAATCTCGTAATTCCCACAGGAATACAAAATTCAGAGTTAGGCAAACACGGACCCCTAGGCATACCGGAGTTGTGTCTACCTTGAGTAAACCTCCCCTGCCGACCCGTCACATCCGCCATGGAGCTTTATATCTTGATCAGGAAAATGGAGTAATCCGTTGTCACAATCTGTGTAAATAACGACCTAGCACGTGGTATGAAACGCGCCAAACAGCATTCGACTCAACGACATGTTATATTGATAAACAAGAACATATATTTTTGCTATATATCGCAAATTTATCCTCATGTTCTGAAAAACAAATACAAAGCAGAAAAAAATACGAAAATAAGTTTTAAAATGTTTTATTTCACTTTTTTTCAAAAAGCAGGAGCCAAAACTAAGTCTTAAAAACTAAGCCTTATCGAAACCTCTTCTTTTTTTTCTCCTATTGAATTTCCACCAATGATTTATTAACCTAAGATAATATTCAAAGAGTGATCGGCAAATCTCCGTTCATCTTGACAGTTTTACAAACATTGATAAACTTGTGTTCAGTATATTTCATTTTTTTCAGGGGTATGTATCCGTTGCAATCTATTAACATCTTTATATGCAATTTTCATGAATGACCTTATCGATGTCTTTTTTAAACTTTCAGCATTTGCCAACATGGATTTTCAAGACCCTAATATTGAATTGACTGGTTGGTTATCATTCATTTACCTTTCCTCGAAAACTATTTCACTCATATGGAGACATCACCACTGCCGGTGAAGGGCTGCAAAATTTAGGCCTTATGCTCGGCGCTCATGGCCTTTGAGCAGGGAGGGTCTTTATCGTGCCACACCTGCTGTGACACGCCGGAGCTTCGGTTTTCTATCATCAGATTTTTTTAAAAAAGATCGTCCTGTTCACCTGCTCAGAATTTATGTCATTGTCATAGTAGGTAGGTTTTTTCTTAGCAAAACACAAATACATTGTACCGTTACAATTCAATGAAGAATGGTTATTTCTTTCTAGATGACAAGTACTACAATATTTTCCCCGCTTAACTCCAAACAAGGGTTTACATCTTTTCTAAATCCCTATGTCGTAATGAAAGTTTTATCAAAAGGCATCATAAGTTATAAGTTTCAAACAAACTTAATAAACAAAAAGTATAGCACCACCGATAGCAATTTTCCTCAAGGAATTTGATAGACAAATTGAACTGAACAATCAATGCATGCGCCGAATCCGCGCGTATTTTCCACACACATCACAGCAGATTTTTGACACGCTCAAAGAGTTTATATTTGCCGTAGAACACGTAAATCCAAGATGGTTGCCTTTTGTTTAGGGTAATAACATCCGGTGACGCTTTCACGGTAGAAGCTGTAAAGTTGAACACAAATGATCGACACTCTCCCGATTTGTTCAGCCGGATCTTTTTGTTCGATCCCTTTTTGTTTCCTTTCTTTTTCGAAGAGACAAACAAAATGGCTTGGAGTTTGTATCTTTCCTACTTTTGCCGCAAATGTTTTTAAGGTGGCGTTTAGAATGTATCTGGGATAACGAGATTCATCAAAGGAGTACCAATAATTCCACGGGCAGCTGGAGAGATCTCTTAAATAACTGAAATATTTTTCCGGAGAAGTTTCTCCGAGGATGACATTCGATCCGGGGGGCTCCGAGGGCTGTCCGATAGAATGGCTGAAGATCGGAATATCCTCCCGTGTTTCCCTCATCGTTAGGTTGTTAAATTCCTTGAATGTGGTTTCCAGATCTTCTTCCTTAATGCAAGATTGCAGTGATGCACTTCCAAAGACGATCTGCAAAATAAGTTGATAATTTGTTAACGGTGCATTTTGATTACGTGTTGTATAAACAAGGCGGCGGTTTTAAGATACGTTTCCATGAAAGAGAAAGTATATACATCGTATTTGCACGCCGTGTTAATCGGGATTATAAAGGTGAGACATTCCTCTAAAACTTGTAACAGTGCGTTTACAGCTGTCGTGAATGAGCAACATTTTACTCCGATTCATTTCTCACTGATTGTCTATTTTCTGGTTTTAATGCAAATCTGGGGCCAAAGTGATCGTTCAAAGAAATGAAATACTGATTTGAGAGTGAATCCAAATCAAGGAAAAGAATGAATTGTTCAACAGTAAATACAAAAGCCTGTAATCCAAGATGTTTATACAACTCTAACTTCGTCCCTGGTAATATTTACATCTGTTTTCACTCGGTTTTAAATTAAGATCTTCTTTTTCCATTCGTTATAAATATTACGTACTGGTTATATTTATTGCAGTTTCAAAACGTACGTCCTGAAGAATAGCAAAAAGTAGACTACAGCAAAAATTTGTGCGCTGAATATATATACCCCGCGAAATAAACTGCATGTACTTTTAGATATGAATACGATAGAATATAGTTTTACCCATGAAATAGACTGATAATTGTGAAATTTACAAGCCAAAGTTTAGAAATTCCTTGTGACAAATGGAAAATAATCTCATTTTAGAGAAAACTACATATATTGCAAATATTATATATATATGCAAGATTAATAAAACATAATGATCGAAAACGTATTCAACATACCAACTGAAGAAGGATTACAATCGGACCCAGTGAAACCATCTTCTATCGGTTCAGAAGACCCACGAGCGTGCAGTCACCCTATTTCACTTCGATTTTCTGCAGAGTTGCAACTTTATATAACTCAGTAACCAGGTGGGTAGGACAGAGTTACAATTGTGGTTTTGGAACCGCGTAAAAGGACCAAGAAAATGAATTCTGGGTAACTCCTACAGTGTCTAACAGATATATGAGTCAAATGCCCTGGTTGTTGGAGGATGAGTGGTGGGGTTGTTGTTGGTTTTGGGTTCTTTTTTTTTTTCTTTTTCTTCTTCTTCGTCTTCAAAGAAATACCTGATTTAAGGTCTACTGAAATATCAAAAGGGAAATCAAGTCGCCACACTAACTAATTTCAAGGTTTTTTTTTTTATGACGGTGATATCAAAAAGGACTAAGTTTTGCCAACTCTAAATGCGTGACTTTGTGGTAATTGTTGATAGGTCAGGTTTTTAAAAGGGGAAGTACTCATTACTGTAAAATATGTACAAGACTATTTTTTCTAAAATATGTTTCTCTGTTTTCTTGAATATTTGTTTTTATCAATATTATACATGTATTTCAATTGATGGGTGATTTATTCTATTTTTTTAGCTATTCATTCATTTCTTTATCTATTTATTAACATCTATCGATGCGTGTTTTATTCATTTTTCGTTATTTTGATTTACTTAACATCTAATTCAAGTAATTTGGACAAAAGAAACTATTTGCCGATCGAGTAGTCTTTACTTTTATAATAAGAAATGAAGACAACGAACTAAGATCAGTCTAAAAAATCCATTAAAAGTTAATAATAGATCACGAAAATTTTAACGATCAAGAATTTTTTGACATACTTTGATAAACCCCAACCATATGTCTAGAACCGTAATTTAAACTACAAGTTACACTATTATGTGTATAAATTCTTGAAAGAAAAGGCATATGTTACCAGAACGCGTCCTTCAAAAACATGGGTGGTGAATGCATGGGAAATCAGAACAATTTACCAGTTTACTACATTCTGAGACTAATTCATCAAAGATATACACCAGCCGTGATGTTAAACAACTTTCAGGGGAGTGATCAGCGGTAGGGGTTGGTTATCCGCCTGATTTAATATTAACATGCTGAATCTTGGAAAGCTTCGTGCTTTAATATGGGAACATTAGAAATTTTGTACATCAAAGGTGCTCACTTTATAGAGTATACCATTCTTTACAAATGATCAATATCTCCCTCAGGCATAGCTCTGATCCTTCGAAGTATTTGGCCCCAATCTTTTGGCACTACATTGATCACTTTTATAAAGTTTTACTTTCATGTTTCGGATTTCCAACATTTCGGTTTGAGCATCACTGAAGAGACATAATTTGTCGAAATGCGCATCTGGTGCATACAAATTGGTACCGTATATGATTTATATTGTAAGTCTAAAACAGAACTCAAAACAAGAGGTGGACAAATACAGACCCCTTGACGCAACAAAGGTGGGATCGGGTACTTAGAAGGAGTAAGCATCTCCTGTTGACCGGTCACAACCACCGTGAGTCCATTGTCTTGATCAGGTAAACGGAGTATTCCGTAGTCAAAATCAGTGTATACCGAACGGCATAACAATTGCTATGAAACATGTCAGACAGCATTTGACCCAACGGCAGATCATACTGGCATTTGCAAAATACTGAATTTAAAACGTGACTGTTCAAACCCCTGCAACAACAACTTTTTTGTAAGTAGCCTGCTTCGATTCAATAACTGATCAAGCTTTAACGTATCGAATAATTTGAGAGACATACATACCATATGCAAGTAATGATGGAATGTTGCTACATAAATAAAAAGAAGCATGTATAGTACCAATTTCAAAAGTTTATATTTTGTCTGTGACGTAAAAAGAAATCACCAGAACGTTACCAGCAATGCGACGTCAGTAGACGTTAATGCAATCGCAACTTCTCGGGCTTTTGTGGTAAGTGGAAATAAAACCTTAAAATTTAATGCATTACGATAATATCAAATCAAAATACGACTAAAATAGAAATACTTGCCCAAAAGGATGAAATATTTTCATGGTAAGTTTGAATTCAGTTAAAAAGTTCTCATTAGTGATTTAATTAGTGGTTGGAAAAATCCATTTTGAGAGACATACACACATACACAAGTTTCGTACTTTCGGTCATTGTTATATATTCTCAGTGTTTTCTTCTCCTACACAGAAATCACTCTTGCGTATCAAATTAGTTGAGAGACATAAAAACCATATGCAGGTGATAACAGAATATTGCTACGTTAGAAGTTGACAATGTAGAAGCTGAAGTAATCCCGTTTGTCATAATGTTGAATTGTTAGTTTGCCGTTAACATCTATGGTCAATAAAATATCTAAGTGTGAAGTAGATGCTGGAGACTCTGTGGTGTCTATTGTTTCTAGTTCGCTGGGATATATCGAACTGGAATTGATAATTACTAACAGATAAAATGTCGTCCATATGTCTAATGTCGAGAAGCAAGAGATGTTTTCTTATGATGTAGAAGTTTTGGAATGAATTCTGCCTCGTAGGAATACAAAAACAGATCAGTTAACAAAGAGGCACAATTTGTGCCCATGGTAATTTCAACATACAGTTGGAAGACTTGATCGCCAAAAACTTCAGCATCAATTCAAGATCAACTTCAGATTACTATTTTGACCCATGGGTCAAAATAACTAATAAATTTATTTTTTAAAAAAACTTCAGATTACTAGTGTGTAGAACCAGACTGAAATTTAACATAAAAGTTTTTTGAATAATTGATCACTAGATATTTCCTTTTTTTTCCTTTTTTTTTTTTTTTTGTTGTTGTTGTTGTTGTTGTTGTTGAAGAAGCAAACAGTTTATGGTGTTAAAAAGTATAATCTTTAATATTTTGTGAGAAATGGTCATGTGAAGCGAATTGATGTTGATTTGAGAAAAGCTTTAAGATTTCAAATTTACTGAGTTCATTAGAATTTTCTAGTCTACATCACGTTATGCTTAATTTATGGCATAATACGTATGAAGTTTCTCCTTCAAAGTTGTTAATATGTTCATGAGGAACAAAGGTAGGGTCTTGACAGAACATGTATTTTTGTAGGGATTTCGTAAAGTTTAGGAATCTCTTATAGGTATGGTAAATCATATTCATTCGTCCCATTGACTGGGATACCATAATCCACAGCCTATCATATGGTGAAAATATACGACAAGATATGAAAACTATACGGACCTGGTCCCAAGAATAGACTTAAGTTAATTTTTTTATTACTTATATTAAGATTTATCCAGCACAGTTGTTTAAAATAGTATTCCAAAAGTAAGCTGATAATCTCAGTTTATGGTCTTGGGGCCTTGTCATGTATTGAATGCCTCAGCCTACGGCCTCGTATAGACCTCATCCAGAGCCAACAATATCATATCGTCAACCTGAGAAGTATAATGTTCACTGCCCACTAGATAAATATTCTACTTTTCAAAAAAAAAAAGTCGATCATTGTATGATGATTATATAATATATTATATGAGAGAGAGAAAGAGAGAGAGAGAGAGAGGAAGAAGAGACGAGAAGACGAGAGAGGCTTTGATCACATTTGTTGTAGATGAATACCATCCTTGCGTGGTATATAAAATTGCCTTAATTGTGCAA
Source organism: Ostrea lurida (assembly GCA_903981925.1). Lineage (NCBI taxonomy): Eukaryota > Metazoa > Mollusca > Bivalvia > Ostreida > Ostreidae > Ostrea > Ostrea lurida. Next base: position 6,924 of record CAJDSM010030450.1, read on the forward strand.
AGTGAAAAGGATGGGATATCACCGTGTAGATTATGTACGCTATGAATCTCACAGCTTTGTTGCGTCAGAGAAAGCCGGGCTAACGGGGAAACAAGCATTTTATTTTGTCAAAGCACGCTCTCATTCGTTAATGTTATACTAGAAACTCGGTATATCTGGTATATTGGATAAGATACTCTACAATTCTTTTCTTAGGAAGAATAAGCATGGATACTCTGATGATTGTAAGGCAAAGGAACTCGGCCTTACAATTCAATGGAGGCGTTTATCCTATACATAAAGGCGAATGTTAACATTCGTGTTAAACGTAATCATAATCCAAAAAAAACATATACAAATCGTGTGTAGGCACACGGGACATACGACAAAGCAAAGGCAAGACAGGTTGTCATGGTGGAGTAAGCGTCCTCTGCTGACCAGTCACACCTTGCCATGACCCTTAGTCGACATGAAGGAAACGGGATTAACCCATAGTCAAATCTAGTAGGAAAATGACAGTCTACAAAGGGTTATTGAAACATATCAGTCAACATGATGGACTAGTGATAATTGAATCGCAAAACAAGGTTTATATCTCACAAGCTAATTTGATTTATTCGAGTCCTCAACAAGAAAGGACGTCAAAGATTTGGGAATATGGAAATGAAAAGACAATTCACTTTCCTCTTAAAATTTTTTGTGAAATTACGGTAGATGATTGATTGCTGATACGAATTCATGATGATGATACCCCAAAAAATAGAACATTTAAAAAAACCTTATATAAAGGCAAAGATAACGAACAGTGATCAATCTCGTAAGTGCCAAATAGAATACAAAAATAAGAGTTGGGCAAACACGGACCCCTGGACTACATCAGAGGGGGGAGATCAGGTGCCTAGGAGAGTAAGCATCCCCCGCGACCGGCCACCACCCGCGTGAGCCAGCAGTCCTACAGGTAAACGGAACAATCCGTTAGTAAATCGGTGTGAAAATGGCTCAGCAAATGCTATGAAACACATCAGACAGCACTTGACTCAATGGTGGGTCATAACTTGGTCAACTAAATTGTTAGAACGACATAGAATTTTTACGAATGTTGCCTTTAAACGTGACCGTTGAAACCCCTGCAACAACAACTCGGTCTGTAAGTAGCTTGCTCGATTCAAAAACTGTCATACGACAGGAAACCAAGGCTCTTGCATATCGAATAATCTGAGAGCAATTACACCATAGTGCAGGGGTGAGTGATGGAATATCTGCTACGCTAATATGAGAAGGTTGACGATGGAGAAGCTGAAATTCGTCCCGTTTGTGCATAAGAGTTGAGTAGTTAGTTTGCGCGTTAATGTCAATGTTCAATGAATATCCAGTCGAAACAGACATGGAAATCTTCTTTGTGGTGTCCTTAATTTCTAGTTTGCTTGATATATTGAATGCGCATATGAATGAAAATCAATTATTATTGTAGATTAAAACGTGCACGTTCAGTATATCGAAATGGTCGAATTAAAGCCCACCGCTAGAGATTTCTCTTCTTCTCGTGTAGAAGCTTTTTGATGAATTCTGCCTCTAAGAATATAAAAACAGGTCAGCTACAAAGGATGACAATTTGTGCCATTGGATTCCAACAATGTGGAAGAACCCGATTGCCAAAAACTACAAAGATATTTTGTTTCAATGAGGAACTCGCATCATTGCTGTAATATAAAACTTCGAAGTACTCGTGTGTAGATCAGAATGCGAGTTTAACAAAATAATTTTAAATGGCTGCATCACTAGAGTTTAACAAAAATGATTTTTGAATGGGCTATGCACTAAATAAGAATTTTCCTTTTTCCATTGTCAAAGAGCAACTGTCATATTAATATTAGCAAAGCTTGTCTTTAATTTTATTGGTGGAAGCTCATATCTACAACATTTCAAAACATTATGACTTTCAACACTTTACACCACCAGTTCGAACGATAAATTAAAGACAAGACTTTGTAAGTAATTATTATTGCAGTTGCTTCTTTAACAAAATGGAAAAAGGAACATATTCATATTTAGTGATCAAGCCATTCAAAAAATCATTTTGTAAAACTCCACTCTGGATTTCTACACATAAATACTCTGAAGACAAAAAGGCGAAGTTAACATTGTGTCAAACCTGTATTTGATATTAAATATTCCCTCATTGACAATATCTTCAGTAGTTTGTTGGCAATCAGTCTTCCAACAGGTCTGTTGGAATTATTGATGGGCACGATTGTGGCTCCTTTGATTAGCTGACCCCTAATTTTATATTCTTATAAGGCAGACTCTACCATTGAAAAGAAAAAACTCTAGCGTGAGTTTTAATTCGACATTTTGATATGTTGACGACTTCATCATTAATAATAGTTCATTTTCATTCATATGTCGATTAATATTATCCCAACCGAACTAGAGAATAAAGCAAAACAACAGAGTCTTCCATGTCTGCTTCGTCCTTCGGAAGTTTATTGAACTTTGACATTAACGGCAAAACCGTAACACTCAACTTTATGCCAAACGGACGATTTTAGCTCTTCATCGTCAACGTTTATATTTATGTAGCAGTATTCCATCATCAAATATGCATTATGGTTGTTGTTCTCTCAAAGTTACTCGGATTTCTCGTTAATGATCAGTTTTTGAATCGAGGCAGGCTACTTACAAACAAGTTCGTTGTTGCACGCAGGTTTCACCAGTCACATTAAAATGGTAACATTTTCGTAAATACTATGGTTGTCATACACGTTTTGAGTTACCCGTGACCTACCATTTGAAGTCAAATGCTGTCTGCTGTGTTTCATAGCAATGTAAGCCGTTTTTTACACTGATTTGGACTACGGAGTTGCGTCTGTTTAACCTGATCAGACTAGGGACGCATGGCAGGTGGTGACCGGTCAAACAGGCGAAAAGCTTACTCCTCCTAGGACCTGAAATCCCCCCCCCCCCAAAAAAACCCCCTTTTTTCTGCGTGTGTCAGGAACGTCCGTTTTGCCCAACTCGGTTTTTCTTTAATTCGCTTTGGATTGTGATATCGAACTTTTTCCGTGGTTAGCTTGACAAAAAAATCTTAACAAAGCCACGCCTGTAAAAAATCGTTGAAATTTGAATGAGAGTCTTCTAACATAGTTTGTGAAAATCATGGCCCTAGATGTAGGGTGGGACACATAGCATCAAGAGTTTACATGCAAATATATTATGGGAATCTTTCAAATTCTTCTCAAGAACCACCGGGCCAATAAAGTGGAATTACTGAAAGCTTCTCGGATTCCTGACAAAGAGGTAGATTCCATTTATTCAGGAGTAGCCACAGGAGAAGGCAGGCCACAATAGGGGATCAAGAATTTGAGGCATATCCGTGTGACTACGGGTAATCTCGTTTCTTTGTTTCGACTAAGGGCTCACAGCGGTGTGAACGGTTCAGCAGAGGGTGATTACTCCTCCAGGCACTTGATCCTACCTCCGCTTTTGTCGGAGGTTCCGTGTTGCCTTCACTCGATTTTGTAATGTTTTTGGATCATGATTACGTTTGACACGATGTTAATTTCGCCTTCTTTGTATGTACGTATATTCATTTTTCAGTTTTCTTCATATCCTTTGGGCTAGGAAGGGTCAGCCATATAGGTCAAAAATTTCATGGGAAATAAAGTTGATAAAATCTTTCAAAACCACAACTGCTTGAAAACGCATGGTCAAGTTCACTAGGGAGCGATGGGCCATGAAACCTCATTGCTTAATTTATTATTCCAATGACCCGTGATTTTCATCATGGCTAAGACTTGGAGCATAGACTAAACTGTCTGTGCTGGGTTTTTTCTAACATATGCCTGCTGTGATGTGACACCCAGTATAGAAAGCATGGATCGTTTTTAAGACTTTTATCATCGGATACTTTGAATCGGCTTAAGAAATCTTTTCTATCGAGAAACAAGTCATATTGTGCATTCGTAGGAATGAAAGAGAGGCATCCAGAATGCCCCGGTCGACATTCTTTCTTCTCTTTTTCCATCAAGTATATCACAGTATAGCATGTTCATCTCTGCATCCAATGCATACATAATCCGTTTAAGTATTTCTGTGTTAATGAGGAAAGAATATTTATCTGCTGTTATTGTTGCACGACTTACATCAAAGAATTGCTTGATGTCCCAAATTAATTTTTATACGAGTTGTTGCATTTTCAAACTATCGTGCTTTTCCCACGATTTGTCGATAAAGGGGCCATTCTAATATTAGCAAGATTCAATAGAGATGAGATGTGAAATTTGGCTGTAATCTTGTCCCACGATCCTTTACTACACCTTGTAGTGCAGCGCAAAGGATCATGGAACAAGACTAATTTGACTATCACCTGCACCGATTCTAAAGATAGTCTCTCATAATGCAATATAGCTGCAGAACTGTAGCGTTATGGTTTTTATATTTTTGACTGACCATATGTAATACGTAGAACTTTTTACCCAGTGTTTCTAGTCGTTGAGTTAATATGTGATGGATAATGGCACTCAAGTTAATCCATGCTTACTGATGATAGCCTTAGTTTATGCGTTATTTACATGGCTTGATTTATTCAACATTTGATTTCTAGGAAACATCATCTGGTGATAATGAGTAGAAGACAACGTCATTAATATACATGTACGATTAGTAGGCCACGCCCACCCTGTGACGAAACATAGGACTACCGTGCATTTACGTCAATTCTCTGACGTTGGCAATTGTTGGTTCAAGAAGGAACTCAGTCATGCCTAAAGGAGCCGAAAGCAACATAGGAATTTCTGTCAGATGTGTTAAAAAAATAAATTATAACTAGCAAAATAGCCACCAAGACAGAGATCGTCATTCACACCCGAGCATTAACCCCCTTAAGAGAAAGAAAACTCTTAATTATTCCAAATCCTGACAAATGGAGATCATGGGCGTGGGAAAACGATTGCCTTAGAGAAGGAGACACCTACAAGAAAAGGAATTTTGAATCAAGCTAATGACGTCACAGATCGCGCAGGGCAGTAGGGTTTTCAGTACGAGGTTCTATTGGACATACAGGAAGCGAACAGTGGAACAGGTACACCAACAAAATTAAGATTTATACAGCAAGCTGCCAGAGACAAAGGGTCAGCACAACAGGTGGTGATGGGCGACTTTAAATCCCGGGTCGTGGCATACAACAGAAACAGAAAATCTAATCCAAAACCTGTATATACCCATCAATAAAACAAGTTGTAAGCTTGAATCTGTTTAAGTCAGACCCCTGTTTAAGACAGAATATGTATATAATCTTAAATATGTATGTAATGGTAACGTTACATGTAATATACATGTACTTGAAAATGGGGACCTGAGGTCACTTCTTTTTAAAAGGTCCTAAATATAGAGAACCTTGACATTCAATTGGCGGACAGACTTCATGCACCATATGAATTCTGTCAGACGATTGGGCACAAAAATATGAAAAAGAACTTGCATACCCTTGCTAGAATGGATAAAGTATAAGACGAAACAAACACTGCGTACCAATCTAACCTTCCACTGTGTAAACAGCTGATCAAAGTTAGCTAGGTTACAGGAGGAAAATGTTGGGTTCCAGCTGACAAAGCTTGTAACAACTTGATGTCTTTGTAACCTTCGTTATTACAGGCTGCATTCTAAACAAACTTGGTATCAACTCCATACATGCACCCAAACGGTCATTTTAAAAGATGAAGTTTCAGTTCTAAACACTTTTCAGCAATATCCCAGTAAATGAAACGACGATATGAATTACCGATTACCTATAAGATATACTGGATGCCAAAACTTCACAAAAACTCTTACAGACAAAGATACATTGCTGGATCTTTTATATACTCATTAGTAAACACAAGTTAAATGCTGGACCCTGTATATACTCATTAAT
>CAJDSM010030464.1:5120-17414 GCA_903981925.1 Ostrea lurida
GGTTGCTTAACTTGTGTGATATCAGATAAAGAGATACTCTACCACATTGCCAGAAAAGCTAGCTCACTAGCGAGGCAGTATAAGTTCCCTTTATACTGTCCGCTACAGCAGTTTCTGGTCTGGTGCCCCCCCCCCCCATATCATATGCAGGGCTCGACACTTAAGGCACGTCCTACCAACTCAGACTAGTAAAAGCTTGGTCCGATGTAGTTTATATTGAGTCGAGGTAACCCGACTGGTCGTGTCAATTTATTATATATATGTTTAACTATAAAATATTGAATTTTCCGTATTACGATTAATGATAATGTTCACACTAACTTTTTAAAGGACAGTATTTTTGTTTTGTAAATCATAGTTCCTGTTGCACTCTCTAGTGCACTACGCCATCTGGTGGCATGTTGAAAGTCATTTTCTTTACAAAATCATTGGATGGCAGATCTAACTCACAATCGGTCTTGCTAGCTAGGGCCTATTTTTATCCTCCGTGGAACACAAACACCGAAAAATTCGTTTCTACATGGATGCATGTCTATAAATATTGCATGTTCCGGTGGTAAGAGGATATGCGGCACCAATCCTGGTATCGACGATGTACAACAGCTGATGTTTGATATATTTTTAGTAAACAAATATCAGCTTCCTTTCTCATTAAATATTATGAAATTGATAGATCATAATGAATATTCACACTTTTATTGATTTAGAAAGAGACAACTAAATGTAATATGAAAGAGGTTGGGTCAGTGATGTTTAAGGTCAGATCTAGTGATGTTGAGGTCAGATCTAGTGATGTTGAGGTCAGGTCTAGTGATGTTGAGGTCAGGTCTAATATAATCTTATTCAAGTTACTGGTCCGATTGGTCTAGTTCTTTTAATAGCTAGGTTAGTGTTGAGCCCTGATATGACTGTAAGAATACCACACTCAAGGTTTTCACTCCATTATTATTTAAAGGATGATCACGATCATATAAGGAAATGGAATATGCTAAAATTTCATTAGTCATAATTCTGCAACTGTTAGTAAAAGTTTTAATGATCATGAATAGAATTTACATCAAAATGTTTTAGATTTCATAAATGTTAGAACAATAATGAGTTCAGAATGCTTGCTCAAACAAAGGATATTTTCCAATGAAATACACCGCATGTATGATAGAGTAAAATGAAAAAGATGACTCATTTATATTATATGTATAAACAAGCATTTTTAGAACTTAGTTAAATCTAAGACAAATGGAGGTGAATGTAAATATCAAAAATAAATTTCAATTTTTGAAAATACGTACAAGACTGATTGATGAGGATATGAACTGCGATGCTTCGGGCTTGCCATACATTTACTTTTTATGAAGCACATTAGTGCTTCTTAAAGGTATACCTTTAATGCTTGATTGAATGCAAGACATAATTTTGATGGAATTTGAGATGAAAATGGACGAAGGCGACCATTTTGGATGACATGTTGTTATGAACCTATTTCATTCGCGTAGGAAGCCTAGGCACATGATTTTTAAGTATGGAACGAAAGTGCATATGAGTTCTATGCTTTAGGGGTTATAAAGTATGGAAAAACAAAGAGAAAATTTTGATATATAATAAAAAAAAAAAAAAAAAGGCAACTTCAAAGGAAAATGTTCATTCGATCATTGTTAAATGGTGTCAATTTACATTCATTCAACTGAAATTTAAATGTGTTAGAAATTTCCATGATAATACTATATTTTCACTTTAGCAGATTTGAGCTGAAACTCGAGTTATACTTTAAAATTAAAGTTCGAATATAGTTCTAGATTTGTTAGTCAGATTATTTATAGTATTATGAATGGACGTTTGTCATAAAAAGGGAACAAGGAAATTTCAGTTTATAATGAAATATGATTTCTGTACTCAAACTAAGTATGCTTGAGTGTCATCAATTATGAGATATTGGTTATTCAATGATACTGGAGAGAATGAGGAAGTCTCCCTATAATATATATTTTCTTTGCATTAATAATGTAACAAGATATAAAAATGAATATCATTTTTGATTTCCGAATGTAATTGTCGGAGATAAAATTAGATAACGTTTATCTGATAATGCAAACCTGATTTAGATTATATTCTAAAAACTTTGTACAGCGATATTACTTAGAAATATAATTTACCATATTAAAATCTTCATGATAATTAAAGAATTAGTATAAATCAATATTTACATTCTTTAGTACCACATGGTGTCCAAACATTTTGTGGACGTATACGGACCAATTTATTTCTGCACTTAAGGTTTTAACTGGTTTAAGCAAAGGAAACCCACTGCAAAAACAAATGAGCTTGAATAGATTGTTGCCAAAAGTATCACAAAAGCTTATTTTGTGTCCAATATGCAACGATTGTTAGCTCACCTGAACCGAAGGTTCGAAGTGAGCTATTCTGATCGCCTTATTGTCCGTCGTCCGTCTGTCCGTCGTCCGTCTGTCGTTAACTTTTCACATTTTTCGACTTCTTTCTAAGAAAACCGCTGGGCCAAATTCAACCCAACCTTGTAACAATCATTCCTGGGTGAAGGGGATTCAAGTTGTTTCAAATGAAGGACAGGCTCCCATCAAAGGGGAGATAATCACGAAAATCAAAAATAGGGTGGTGGTATTTAAAAAATCTTTTCTCAAGAACAACTGGGCCAGAAAAGCTGAAAATTTATATGAAAGCTTCCTGATATAGTGCAGATTCAAGTTGTTCAAATCATGACCCCCGGGGTACGATGGGGCCCAATAGGGGACAAACTTTTACATATGATTATAATGGGAAAATCTTTAAAAAATTTCTTTTAAAGAACCACTGGGCAGAAAAGCTGAAATTTATATGAAAGCTTCCTGATATAGTGAGATTCAAGTTTGTTCAAATTATGACCCCGGGGGTACGATGGGCCTATAGGGACAAAGTTTTACAATATGATTATATAGGGGAAATCTTTAAAAAATCTTCTTCTCAAACCTGGGCCAGAAAAGCTGAATTTATATGACAGCTTCCTGATATAGTGGAGATTCAGTTTGTTCAACACTGACCCCGGGGGTAACGATGGGCCCTATAGGGGATCAAAGTTTTACATATGATTATATAGGGAAATCTTTAAAAAATCTTCTTCTCATGAACCACTGGGCCAGAAAAGCTGAAATTAATATGAAGCTTCCTGATATAGTGCAGATTCAAGTTTGTTCAAATCATGGCCCCCGGGTTACGATGGGGCCCAATAGGGGATCAAACTTTTACATATGATTAGTTAGGGAAAATCTAAAAAAAAATCTTCTCTCAAGAACCACTGGGCAGAAAAGCTGAAATTTATATGAAAGCTTCCTGATATAGTGGAGATTCAAGTTTGTTCAAATCATGACCGCCCGGGGGTACGATGGGCCCAATAGGGGATCAAAGTTTTACATATGATTATAATAGGGAATCTTTAAAATTTCTCTCAAGAACAACTGGGCAGAAAAGCTGAAATTTATATGAAAGCTTCTGATATAGTGCAGAGATCAAGTTTGTTCAAATCATGACCCCCGGGGTACGATGGGGCCCCAATAGGGGATCAAAGTTTTACATATGATTATATAGGGAAAATCTTTAAAAATCTTCTTCTTAAGAACCACTGGGCCAGAAAGCTGAAATTTAATGAGCTTTCCTGATATAGAGGAGATTCAAGTTTGTTCAAATCATGACCCCCGGGGTACGTGGGGCCCAATAGGGGATCAAAGTTTTACATATGATTATATAGGGAAAATCTTAAAAAAATCTTCTTCTCAAGAACCACTGGGCCAGGAAAGCTGAAATTTATACGAAAGCTTCCTGATATAGTGGAGATTCAAGTTTGTTCAATATTATGACCCGAGGGTACGATGGGGCCCCAATATGGGATCAAGTTTATCATTAATTATATAGGGAAACTTTTAAAAATCTTCTTTCCAAGACCACTGGCCAGAAAAGCTGAAATTTATATGAAAGCTTCCTGACAAAGTGGAGATTAAGTTTGTTCAAATCATAACCCCCGGGGGTACGATGGGCCCCTATAGGGATCAAAGTTTTACATATGATTATATAGGGAAAATCTTTTAAACTCTCTCTTTCAAAGAACCAGTCTGGCCAGAAAAGCTGAAATTTATATGAAAGCTTCCTGATATAGTGGAGATTCAAGTTTGTTCAATCCCCTCCCGGGTTGGTGGGGCACAATAGGGGATAAAGTTGCTACTACTGCCTTCTTAGTGAAGCAGTGTTCCAGGTGAGCGATGTGGCCCATGGGCCTGCTTGTTGTTATTTATTTTTTTTTTTCAAGAGTGAACAAATGAAAGCACACACATCTTCTGTGACCTCAACATTTGATGAATGGCCGAAATGGTCGAAACAGAGGAAAGACACTTGTGTCCCAGCTTGTCCAAGTTGTAACAAACGTTACAGTTATGATTGATGTTAAGATTTTATGAGATTATATAAGGAATGAGTCATGATTTTACCAAGTCATTATTTCGCAAATTCTACGGTCGCTATTATGACCTGTTTGCAATTACAAATTTCACCAAGTCATGTGTTGACTGATTTGTTCATACCCTTGTTAGACTGTCATTTTCTACCAGATTTGATGACTGGTAATCCCATTTACTTTATTTCGACTAAGGGCTCACAGTGGGTGTGACAAGTCAGCAGAGGATGCTTACTCCTCCATGGCACCTGATCCTGCTTCGCTTTTGTTGGGAGTCCATGTTGCCCTACACTCGACTTTGTTATAGTTTGGGATTATGATTGTTAACTTCGCCGAGTTTATATTTAACTGTAGGGGCACTCAAACTCTAACTCTTAATACATGTACACCCCGAGTACACAAAGCAGTTGTTGATTGAGTGTACATGATCATTGCTTGCTTCTCTTCCTTTTATACATTCAATTAATAAGTATTTATATATTACAATTGTCTTTATCAATGTTTTATCTACCAGTACTATCTTTAGAATATATAAGTGCTTGTAGACAATACTTATTTAAATACAAGTTCTTCTCAGTGGCCTGGAAGACCATATTCATGTTACACACATGGTTTTCAATATTTCACATATTTTATTATATCCCATCAGTAATCTGAGAGTATCTGAGAAGTTTGATACGTACTGTAAAATTCACAGTGCGTGATCAAACTTTCCGACCACCACGCTGTGGTTTCTTAATCTGTATCACCACTCTTAAACTGATGATGTTACATTGTGTCAATGCAACGTTTGTTTGTGGAAAATATCGACAGTGCCAGAAACAAAATTGCATGCACAAAAAGTAAATAATTTGACATGTATCCATTTTCTGAATTATTCACAATAACTTTATGTTTTGTTTACTGAATACCTTTCCAATGGCCATTTTTATTTTCAGTATTATATCTACTGCACTGTTTCCATGAATAGATGCTGAAATAAAGTATACTGATCAATGTTCAATAATCTTAAAATTGGACTCGTTCGTTGTAAAGCGTTCCATATCTTGACATTAGATATTTAGTCTGAAAGTATAGCAGGAAGTTCTGGTATTTTTTAATTAAATTATTTTGAAATTGGTACCAGTAATTTTGTACTCCTCTAGGAGTTACTAGATTGATCACAGTGTTGTAATTAAACTATCGTGTTTGTTGATTTGCTACTGCTAAACTCTGTTTATACTTCGCATTCAAAAATTCCGTAAAATGTTGCTAGTCGTATGGCAAAAAAATATTCAGACATTAGTATGTGCATATAAATCGGACATAGACCTCAGATCATTTTTTTACTCCTTAAAAACTTAATTGCTTATATGTGAGTATATACGGTAACATCTTATCAAACTGGAGACTGACTCTGTATCATTTAGGTTTATACAATAGTAAGTGCTGCGCCTACGTACCCTTATTTATTTATTTTTTTATACAAAATTTCAAAGAGGCGTTGCAGCAATGAATTCGGTTAGAGAATGTCAAGGAAACAAACACTGAAGTAATTCACAGAAGTATTTATTAAATAACAAAAGAATTCCAATAATTATAAAAGGTAGCGCGAAAGTTTCTCCATTCGGTGCAAGGTGTCGGTGCTAACTCCCGGTGCTAGACACGCTCGGTGCCAGGTGCTAACTATGTACATCTTTCAACTTGAGTTCAAAGGCGCTAAGATCTGGCCGGTGTAATTTGTACACCGCTAAAATCACAACACACATTTTCTACTACTTCAATGACCAAAGGCAATGCAAGTTTGTCAACACTAATTGTTGTCTATAACTAATTAAGCATTTGATAGACATTATAATTGTACACACAATCTTCCGGTGCATATTTGCACCGACTACAAGTTTTACACTAAACTCTCTAAATTCTGTATAACTAGGATTTGACCTATATTTAAAACAAACAATAAATGCTTTTAAACTAATAAAATCTTGAGAGAAAACATTGTTCTCTCAGGGTGAGAATCCCTCGGAAGCATCTAAGTATCCGTCACCTACCATATGAATTCTATCGTGATATAATTTGCGAATCCAATTTCAATTGTAATTAAACAGTTTTTACATGTCTAATTTGAATATATGTACGCATTTGCAGGTCAGAATGGGCATCATGTAATAGGATTTTTATTTGTCTGGATTGTTCCGGGTTCACCGGGGTTCGGGACAGATGTCAGTCGGGCAAGTCGATCCGATTAGACAATTGGGACGCGGATCAAATCCAGGTAGGCAGCAAATGTTAGACAGTTTCATGTAGGTAATATAGGACACCATTCAGCATAGCTTTAAATCAGCTATACGTATTGAATAGATAGAGTATACTAGAAATATTGTAACCCTGCGATGTTACTTAAAATCGTAACAAGTGTGAGCAAGTCCACAAAGCCCATGCAAAGTGACCCATTTTTATACACCCGTCAAAGACGGACGTATTATGGTATAGCTCTGTCCGGGCTTTGTAGGCTAACCATAAGCGCCAGGATCTTACAACTTGGTGCCATTGATCACATCGATGAGAGGAAGATGCCTCATGTTTTCAAGGTCGTAGGTCAAGGTCAAGGTCGTAGTGTCACTTGAGTAGGAACCGTTGTAGGCGGATACAGACCGAACTGTATGCTCTAGGATCATACAACTTGGTATATTGATCAACCAAGATGAGAGGAAGATCCCTATTGTTTTTTCAAGGTCAAAGGTAAGGTCGTAGTGTCTTTCGTAGGAAAACGTTGTAGGCGGGATCCAGACCGAACCGTAAGCTCGCAGGATCATCATACAACTTTGTACAATTGATTACCATGATGAAAGGAAAACACCTATTGTTTTTCAAGGTCAAGGTCAAGGTCATAGTGTCCCGCAGTAGGAAAACGTTTGTAGGCAGGATACAACTGAACCGTAAGCTCCAGGATCATACAACTTGGTACAATTGATCACCATGATGAGAGGAAGATGCTATTGTTTCTCAGGTCGGAGGTCAAAAGGTCAAAGGTCGTAGTGTCACTTGGTAGGTAACTGTAAAGTTCAGAATCTTACAACTTGTACAATTGATCACCATTGATGAGAGGAAATGCCTATTGTTTTTTCAAGGTCAAAGGTCAAGATCAACTATTAAGAAAACCTTGTAAGCATAACAGAAATCAAACTGTATTTGGGCTAGGACCATCAGACTTGGAACCTATGCACCTTAATGCATTTGAAGGATGCATTTGTTTTCTTCATATAGCATGATAATGAATTAGCATTTAAAGGCTGTACTAACTGCTGAAATATGAACCCCACTGAAATCATTCCACGTTGGCGTTGCTCTTGTTGGCAGGGCAATAATTAATGTTTGAAGACTCTCTTTTTCACTAACTTTTGATCATTTTCATTCATAATAGTACTGTAGATTCTTTAATTTATGCAAGTACCTAATATCGTGAAATTACTTACAGGTGTTAAACAACCTGAATTCATGAGTTGCTGTTGATCAAGAGTCTAGCAATATGAAAATTAAAGTGAATACTATTTTACGAATGGTGTTTCTTGCTAAATTACATGATAAAGAATTGTTCATTTGTACAGAATTTAGAAATTAACAGCATTGAATTGAACAAGACTGCCAATTATACAATTATACAGTCTTTCAGACCAAGTGCTGGCTGTATTATAGTGAGCTCTTACTGAGTACCACTGTTTTTCCCCAATTTAATAATGCCTTTGTATAAAATCCATTCTAACAAGAGACATTAAAATAAAGTGTAGAACATCAGTGTCGATATACTCTTTGATCTTTGTAAGAGGTCAAGGCCACTGGAGTCATTTGACCTTGATACTAGTGTGAAGGTCACAATATCCTTTTATCATATCTGAAGATTCCATATCTCTATTGGTCTTTTTATGATTAAGGTCAAAGGCCAAGGTCACTGGAGATACTAGTTTGTAGGTTGACCTTGATACTAACATGTAGGTCCCATCATCCTTTCATCATTCCTGAAGACCTCATGCCTCTGGTTATGAAGTATTACCAGTTTTATGTTCAAGGTCAGAGGTCAAGGTCTTTTGAGTCTCAGGAGTCATTTGATTTGTACATGTAGGTCAGCAGAGAACAGCTGTGGATATTTTTAGGCATAAGAAAGAAGAATCTTCTCTTGAATAAGAGGTCTCCAAACTTCGTTTTTAAGACTTAATAATCTTGCACAGCAAATTGAAAATGAATACATAATCAATATTCGATGGTTTTTCCAGGTGATGGCAGAGAGAGGCAATACAACAGTGAATGAACAATACGAGAAATACATTCCTCCATATTATAGAAAGCCACATCAACATGACGTGGAGTGAGTATTTTAAGAATTTAAAAATTATCCCTTTCAACAATTAAAATGGTCATGTATTTTATTGATACATAGTTCGAATCGACGGGCAACCTAACATGGCTATGTTTTCTGTTGACACAAGTGTAGTGGGACAATAAATGTATGTTACGATTTTTTATACACCCGCATAAAAAGCAGGCGTATTATGCTATATCGCTGTTGTCCGTCTGTCCCTTTCACTTTGTCTTCGGAACTCCTAAACCCTTGGGGGGATTTTGATGAAACTTGGTACAAAGAAAGATCACAATGTGGATATGAGCATATTGCAAGGCTGCATGATATGAGCATATTGCAAAGGCTGTCAGATGTTTTTTAAATGAGTTAGGGCCCTTAGACTTAGGATTTTCTATGCAAAATACTTTGTCCTTGCAACTCCTCCTAAACCCTTGGGGGATTTTGATGAAACTTGGTACAAAGAAAGATCACAATGTGGAGATGTGCATATTGCAAGGGGAGTGCTGTCCGATGTTTTTTTAAAAATGAGTTAGGGCCTTTGGACTTAGGATTTTCTATAAATTAACCAATGGTTTAAAATTTATTTGCATTTCAATATAACTTATATTTTCATGCAACTTTAATATAAGTGGAATAAGTCATATATTAAGTAAAAAAAATTACACATTGGTATAAAGGTTGCTGTATAAGCAAAGTTTGCATCCATCTTGATTCTGTGTTCTCTCTAGTAAGATATACATGTAGGAAAGTTTTACAATGATTAATGTCAACAGTAGGTGTCTTTCATTACTCTTAACAAAGTTTACTGTCTGTATGGTCTGGTTTTTCTCTGCAAATCTCTTGGAGCAGTACTAGTTTCAGTCTTGATGATCTGTAGACTTGTTGTGGCCCTGCATCGACTGATGCGGCGCCCTGTAGTTTTCACTTTGTCTGTCTGTCCAGCCACACTTTATGTGAACACTAAAACTCAAAACCTATACATTGTACATAGCTGAATTTTGCACACTTGTTATCACCATATGGAGATGTGTATATTGAAATTTGGTTTTCTAGAGGGTCAATATTTTTGGAAAAAACTTAATTTTTTCATGAAAATTCACAGATTTTGCAAAAATACTAGAAATGTGTACAGTTTTGCGTGATACAAGATTTAGCAGGACAATTCCTGTATACGTAATTATACTTTGTATATATTTGTGATTGACAGCACTTCAGTACTGATGTAATAGACAGCTACATGAAATTGTCATATATATATCTTTTCTATTTTTGTAGAGCTATGAAATCAGAATTTATTAAAGCCAAGTATAGTAGGTTAGAATTCAAAACACCCGGAGTTCCGACTGGCTACAACTGCCCAGTGAAAGAGGGTATCCTATGGAAAAAGGGTAGAGATGATAGGAAATTTCAGAAGAGGAAATTTGTGTTATCGAGGGAAAACAACACGTTGTCATACTATGCTAAGGAAAATGTAAGTGCTTGATAATTAAGAATTTTTTAAGGAAGACTTTTGTTTCACTTGTGAAGCAGAGCTAGTAGATAGCAATGGAGTTTTGTTTGTAATTCTGTTAGTGTTGTACCGATAACATTGATTGTTGACTAAAAAAAATTACCAATTTCGATGATCGATCTTTTTTTTTTCAAAATCGATCATCGAATGTATTACACTTCTTGTAGAATGCATTCTGGAATTAGCCCATTTCCACTAGCTCAAAGCTTAATGGAACCAAAAAGTGCATATTTATATGTAAAAACTATCTTTGCTAGCCAAGGGTGACGATACACTGTGTTTCCCATGGCTAGCAAAGCAGGGCTTGAAATAATCGATCGCCCGATGGTCTACAATATTTATCGTTTCTTTTAAAATAATTTTGATTTTGACATTAAGCAATCAAACTAGGAACTTAGTAATAATGAGGAGAAAGAAAATATTCATGTCCCTGACATTTTGGACTTTGATGTTCAGATAGAGCTCTTATTACAATATTACTATTGGGATTTTAGAATTACTGTATTCATGAAAGACACCAAATTGAATACTTGAAAAATATATGTAATTTGTCCTTTAAAATAAAGTTAAGAATTTCCATATCGGTCCGTCCACTGTCCTGCTCTTCTATTTTGCATTTAAGTAACTACATGTTACATGCATGTGCGTTGTAATGGAGACGTAGAGCCTATTCCATTCTCTGGGTTTGAAGGATGCACTCGAGATCTAATACACTATCAGCATGCAGCAAGGTTTCTGTGTGTATAACCCAAATCAAACTGTGTCCAGTGATCTAGCTAAAGAGAAAATGCACTTGTTAGAATGTATATGTACCAGGTACACATGAAATACTGATGATAACTTTTGATAAAAGGTCCAATTTCAAAAGTAAATGATTTTGAAAAAGTGATCAAAATTTAGGTAGAACTTTCCCTGCAAATTAGGCTTACCTTCATTTTGCTGATTTGCAAGTGTTGGTTTTTTTATGCCCCGTGATCAAAGATCGGGGGGCATATTGTTTTTATCCTTTCTGTCACTCTGTCATTCTGTCTGAAACTTTAACCTCGGCTATAACTTTTGAATGGTAAGTACTAGGGCTTTGATATTTCACATGTATGTTCCTTATGACAAGACCTTTCCGAGGGTACCAACATTTTTGACCTCTGGTCTTGACCTTGAGAGTTTGACGTACTTATCAAAAACTTTAACCTTAGCTATAATTTTTGAATGATAACTTCTAGGGCTTTAATATTTCACATGTATGTTCCTTATGACAAGACCTTTCCATGGGTACAAAACTTTTTGACCCCTGACCTTGAATTTGAACTTAGACCTACTTTTCAAAAACTTTAACATTAGCCATAACTTTTGAATGGCAAGAGTTATAGGCATTCATATTTCACATGTGTATTCCTTATGACAAGTTCTTTTATCTGGTACCAAAATGTTTGACCTTGACCTTGAATTTTGACCTACATTTAAAAAACTTTAACATTGGCCATAACTTTTGAATGGTAAGGGATAAACCTTTCATATTTCACATGCATAATCCTTATGACAAGCCCCTTCCACTGGCATGTGGAATACGGGGGCATTCGTGTATTCACAAACACATCTTGTTTTAAATTATTTTTTTATTACACTCCAGAAGACAATTGTTGTTGTGAATAGCTTCCTTATATGAACATAGAATTGCATGTTAAGTACACTCATGACTGATTATATTGCAGGAACTATGGGATAAAACTGTAAGAAGACAAAAGTGTCAATACAATATCTTCCTGCCAAATGCATTACATTGTCAAGTGTTTATATTGGAGTGATAAAGTGCATTTATTAATAGAGAAATTTTATATTTAGGTCATCTTAGTAAAACTCGAACTCTGGTGACCCATTGCTATATTTGTTTTCATCCATTGTTGTGCGATGTCTTGTGCATTAACATTTGAACATTTTCAGCATCTTCTCTTAAAATACTTGGGCAATTTTGACCAAATTTAGTGTGTAGCATCT
>CAJDSM010030467.1:0-14049 GCA_903981925.1 Ostrea lurida
CGACCATATAATTTGCGATTGTTAATAACATGTGCAACAAAGCAATTGTCACAAGTCTTAAAGATTGAATATGTAACCGGCTGAGCTATTTTCGACGTTCTGACATTTCTTTATTATATTATTATACTGATATGCTGTTTGTCAGTGACCTGCCTTAATTTAACAAGAGCAACGCCAACGTGGAATAATTCGCCCGTACATATTTCAGTGGGATTCGTATTTCAGCATCGCAAGTTAGTAAACTGTCCTATTATGTGCATTCATCATATTATATACTTACTGAGAAAACAATATCGTACCCTTCCAGCTATGGTATACCTACCACGGTGCATAGATATCAAGTCTGGATGGTTTACTAAGACAAACTAGGCGAAAGGTATAACTATCAAGTGTTAAACGTATATCACTAATAATAAAAAAAACGATATACAACAAAATGATGTTGGTAGCAAGGACTTCCAGACAAAAAGCGAAGGAAGGATCAAGTGCCATGGGAGTGGAGTAAGCTCCTCAGCTGAACCCGGTCACCAACCCGCCGTGAGCCGTTCGAAATAAAGTACGGGGATTAATCCAGTAGTCAATCTAGTTAGGGAAATGACAGTAATACACAAAGGGTATGAAACGAATAAAAAAACATCAGCTCAACATATGACTTACGTGATATCTTATGTAAATGCAAATACAAAGGTCAGTTGAGTCTCTATCAATTCGCTCTAAAAGTTTCACTAAAGCCTTGAATTGACCTCTGAAATAACAAAATGGCACTTACCCTCTACATCAAGGTAATACAATGTACTAAGTTAGTAATAATCCTGGCAACTTATCAAGTTAAGCTCCTGTATCTTGCTAATGAACATTTTAACTACCTAATAAGTTATTTACGACCTTGACGAGCACTCCTTTGACCTACCGCAAAACACAGGCGATTGCTCTTAACATGTTCTGATGTCATTTGTACAAGTTTGTAAAGATTCCTTGGACACCTATCGGAGTTGGTAATGTATATCTCTACCTATGTTTTCCTAATCCTAAGTGACTACACCACTCAATTGACCTGACCTCCGACGCTTTCGAAACAAATGGCATCTTTGTCTCATCATGGTGATCAATCGACCATGTGTAGATACCTGGAGCTTCTACGGTTCCAGGTCCCGTTCCTACCGTACAACGAATTTAATCCGATAAGTGCACACAACGACTATAGACCTTACTGCAAGTATATGCAATTTACTCTCCATTATGGTGATCTAATTAGACAAAAGTTGTAATGAACCTGGGAATCTATGGCGTTTAGCCTGCATCCTGTCATACATAACGTTTTCCTACTAAGTGCCACTATGAACTTTTGACCTCGACCTTCTAAACAAATAGGCATCTTCCTTCCAACATTGGTGAACAATTGTACCAAGTTTTAAAGAACCACTGGAGTTTACGGTTCAGTCTGTATCCGCCGCCTAACAAGGCGCCGGACAGACAGACGGATGACGCTATATACATTATACGTCCCGTCGTTATTAGCGTATCGAATCAGTTGATTGAATTGATTATTTTAATGTCTTTCACTGACCCCGTTTTGGCATAAGTTTGCAAAGCCATTTTCACGCCGGCCGCAATCAACCGTTGAAGTGTCATATAAAGCACCAATATATAGGTGATAATGGAAATTTGTCCTATATAAATATGGGTGATGACGGAGAAACTGAAAACATTCTGTAAATTATATAAATTTGAAGTGTTAGTTTGCTGTTGATATCTATATTCAATAAAATATCTAAGTACGAAGCAGATGTGGAAGACACACTGTATTTAAACTATTTAATACAGCATAGGGATTGCAGTATGAAGGTATAAATCATATAAAGAACTAAAATGGCCAAACGACTCAAGAAATCAAAAACTTTTTTTCTTCAAGACAAAAGTAAATGAACAAAATCAGCACAATATCTAAGCTGAACTAATATGGCAAATTTAGTGTCTACGATACAGTACATTCTTGGTGAAAGGATTAAAGTTTGAACTTTCAAAACACGTTCCAACAGTTCCGACAACATGCAGTGTGATCTCTAATTAACCCAACCTCATTAAAGATCAAATTAATTAACGAAGGTTAAAAGCCTGTTGAAGTCAGTCGTATATAAAACTCTGAACTTAATAAGATGGAAATATATACGCCTAATCGCGCTTTCCAGTGTATGTAGAATTATCAAAATCAAATTTTAAAATGATATATGTTATAGGAGTCAGACAGAAACTCTACTCGTTAATAAATCTGAAAAGAGCCTAGTTGCAAAGAATATTGAAATTATTAGGCCGTTCTTAATACACTGATTTTGACTATGAATTACCCCGTTTACCTGATCAAGACAAGGGGCTCACCGTGGGTGATACCGGTCGACAGGAGGTGCCTACACCTCCTAGGCACTGATCCCACCTCTGTTACGTAAGAGGCCAGTGTTTGCCAAACTTTTATTTTGTATTGTGTTTGGGTCTTATTGGATTGATCACTTTGTTATTTTCGCCCTTTCATGGCTCTGTGGTGTCTTTTATTTCTAGTTCACTGGATTATAAAGGCAAAGATAACGTACACTGATCAATCTCGTAAGTCCCAAATAGAATACAATAACAATAGTTGGGCAAACACGGTCCCCTGGACACACCAGGGGTGGGATCAGGTGCCTAGGAGGAGTAAGTATACCCTGTTGACCGGTCACATCCACCGTGAGCCCATTGTCTTGTTTAAGAAAACTGAGCTAATGTTTGGCTTTTACTAGTTAACTTTGTGCAAAAGAGACGCCAAGCACGAAAGTCAACTGTTTAGAATTTGATTTATACATTGTTTTGATAGTCATTTTTATTTGCCTTTGGCAAACGAAGAAAACAAATCAAGACAAGGGCTGTCCCAAAACATAATTGCTATGTACGGTATCTTACAACAGTGTTACGTTCCTTTATTAGTGGATGATATCCTTGTTTTAGGCTATTATTTAAACATTATATAATTGGGTCAAATGCTGTCTGGCGTGTTTCATAGCAATTGCAAAGCCGTTTTTCATACACTGATTTGCACTACGGATTACTCCGTTTACCTGATCAAGACTATGGGCTCACGGCGGGTGTGACCGGTTGACATGGGATAACTACTCCTCCTAGGCACCTGATCCCACCCCTGGTGTATCCAGGGGTCCGTGTTTGCTCAACTCTTGTTTTGTATTATATTTGAGATTTATGAGATTGATCACTGTTCGTTATCTCTATCTTTTCATGGACAATAATTAGATTAAGTTTTTATTTACGTCGTTTGATATAATCTCTGTAACAAATGTATCTTATCCCGCGTGTTAAATTCCGGTTTGATACTTTTTTCATTTTCTATTTTACAATTGGCCTTCAACTTAACAGTCCTGCAGTTATATTTCTATTAAATGAGAAAGAAGAGAAGTATTGACATTTGGGATTCTTAAGAAGGCGTGTATCCATAGTAGAAAGGGGGCTGGTTTTAATCAGACTGCAAGTAAAGTTATACAAAATTACTTCATTCTTTTGAATAATACTGTGCTCAACTGAGTGACACTTGTAAAACGAACATGTTTCTGTGTAATACACAGCGTAGTAATAATGAATAAATAAACAATTGCTGTCATTCACCGCCATTACCTGAATAATCAGATGCAGCCAGAACATTCGCTCCGAAAACGGAAGGTTCCAGGTTTGATTCTCGGTATCAGCGTCGCATGTCTAAAACCTAAGACTTTAACATAGGTACTAACTGTCCCCTCACCAAGTATCCAGCATGAG
Organism: Ostrea lurida; assembly: GCA_903981925.1. Lineage (NCBI taxonomy): Eukaryota > Metazoa > Mollusca > Bivalvia > Ostreida > Ostreidae > Ostrea > Ostrea lurida. The sequence goes on from CAJDSM010030467.1 coordinate 3,796, forward strand.
AAGCGAAAGTTACGGGTCTTTTCCGATATGATCTTAAAGGCACATGGACACCTTCCAAGCTAAAATGTCTAGATTTTAGATTTTCATTTTTAATGCTTACAATGCTCACTTAAATGTATTTCTAATGTTCAGCAAAAATTATTCATAGAGAAGAATTGTAAGTGCTGAATCTCACTTGAAACTCTACAAATGACGTTTAAAAATTTGCTGACCATTTATAGAAATATCATAAGTGAGCATTGTAAACATTAAAAATGAAAATCTAAACATTCGTGTCCATGTCCCTTTAAATAAAGAGGTGCAGTGTCACAGTAGGCGCTGGTACAATCAGAAATCCATGTTCCATGGTCGTAAGCGGCACGTATAGGTCAAAATGTGTGGCACTTCACCTACAGGAAGTGACGTCTGTAAGTGCGGGAAATATCCTCGAATGGGGAGTAAGACAGCAAGCAGAACAAAAACCAAAAATATTAACTTTAACCTGATCTACAATACGAATATATCATAACTTTTGAATATACAAGCGACTGCAAATGAAAACGCGCTGATGCTTGAACAATTGCACCATCAATATTCTTCTCAATCTACCTTTTTTATTCATTTTATTTCTGTCTGCCAAATACTGTCATGCCGAGTACTAAATACACACACATATGCATTATCTAAGATCATGCACAAATTCAATCTAACAAGGTACATGTATATACTCTAGAATTCTATTTACATATACCTGCAAACGTAATATTCCAAATATTACAAAATAATCATATACATTACTATTTCAACGAAACATGTTTTGCACCATAGTACACAATTTCATCACATATGTCATATATACCAAGATGTAGTTCAGTAGCCACATATCGATTTAGCCAAAAATAAATTTGTCAAAGACCCTCTGTCTCCACGTACACAAAACTAGGGACGACTACTAAAATGACAGTTGCTGCAGAGACTGTTACAAGGAAGAAAATAAGAAATGCAACGCGGTCGGCAACATGCGCAACCTCCTTCCATTCATCGATGATTTCGAACTCTGTATCAGCTTTTTCTGACTGCGATACTATAAGTCTCAGGTGATACATGATGTCATCTATATCTGAAAGCTGTTCTTGTGATTTTATCGGTGAATCATTTTCAACCAGACCGTCTTCTTCGATATGTTTCATCATGTCGTCTGCAAGTGTTTTTGTTCTCTCTGCTTCAACATTATTATGTTTAAGAAATATCGATGATAAATCTGTCAAATCTTGAATGGAGAGGGAGCTCGACAAGATTTCATTTTGCTTAGAGGATTTCTTCTTTCGACCACAGGTGCACTTTACTATAGTTGAAAGAAACCCCAGTACTAATATTCGAATCCACTGTGGTACTTTTTGGGGCCGTGGTCCAGGATGGTGAAGTTTTAAGACAAACACCGTGACAATAACCGAAAGCGAAGATGTTGACATTGAGATTGTCAGGTAAATGCCTGGATAAAAAACAATGAAAACTGTTTCATATATTTGCTAAGATTGATCCCTGTCTAGAAAGGTATATTGGCATTTTAAATGTGGATGATTACATCAGCTTGGGGCTGACATTTTTTTAATTTCGTGGCCATTTATAATCCACAAAATTGAAATAACAAAGATATGCACCATTTTACATGTACATAATGTTTCAATTAAGAGAACATTCACTAGCTTCCATCCCTGTACAAAACTGTGAAATATTGACAAGCCGATAAATATTTCCCCGCTACATCAAAAGGGAGATGATATAATATGAAACATTGGGCAGTGATGTCGCGGTTAGTTCTATGATTGATAAGACATCTATATAAAATTGCAATGCTGGAATTCTTTTTCTCTCTGCATATAGAATGATACAAACCTATTAACGGAACGAATTCCGAAGTCTGGGGCATACTTTCAGCAACGACCAGCATGAATACTGAGTATGATAAAAGTACGGTGATATTCAGTGTTATTTTCTCTCCGGCATCCGACGGCAACCAGAACGTAAGACAGCTCAGAATATTTAACCAAAAACAGGGAAATATTATATTAAGAACATAATAAAGAATCCTTCGTTGAATAACAATCACGACCGTCACATCCGGGTATATATCGCTGCTGATTGGATATTTGGTTTCGTGACGATCTATGGAATGACCAATCAGCAGCCACTCTCCATTTGACGTGTAGCCGACAACATCCACCGTCCCGTTTATGGCCGTGATATCCACTTGGGCTTTATTGTATGTCCAAGAACCGAATTTTAATGGACACCTCTGTTTGTCGAAGGGAAAGTATGTGATATCCACTTTGCAGGAACTCCTGAGTTTAGATGGAGGAGACCAAAAGATTGTTCCGTCATCATATACCATGGCGTTAATGGGCATAAAACCGGCAGTGTAATCATCTGCACTAAAGACATAAAAACGGTATGAAAGATATACACAACACTGATTAAGTAAATTCAATCCATTTGTAACAGCTGGTCCAATATTATCAATATAAGATACATCACACAATAATATATATTTTTTAAATTCATTCTAAGATACAAAATGCATGTACAATAATATATTTTTTAAAATTCATTCTAAGATACAAAATGCATGAGTAATCTAACACTTTGTCATTATTGATGTTAATACAGATGCGGAGAATTTTTAATATCGTTCTATCATTCGATAAATCGAGAAGACAGATTTTTAAATTTAAATTAATCCACTATTTAAGCGAAAGTGGTGAAATTTCATAATGAAGCATATGCAATAGCGGCAGATCTCGACTTGTTTTGGTAAGCTATTGGAGGGAATCAGTTGCCGTTGAAAGGCCAATTATCCACGATAGAAATCCAATAAACAGCGTGGCGGACAGAACACGTCAGTCTGTTCAATCATTTTCCCCCCGAACTTGATCTTTTACTTTCACCACTATGAGCAAATGCTTACAATTCAGAACATTTTGAAAGTAGTTTCATTATATGATTAAATACGTGTCAAAATAATATTGAGGTGAAAACTCTTAGGGGGTAGAGCGTTCGGTGCTTTATCGGATAGTAGAGAGTTCGGACCTTGGCCCTGTCAAAACCAAAATGTAAAAATAGATAGAACTGTTTCGCAGTCGTCGGTCTTTCGGGTGAGACTTAAGAAAAATTGGAGTTCCTGTGCATGCCGCGGAAACTGTCGAACGGCAACATTTTTGTGAACCTATAAAACATGCATTCTGCGATGGCTTGATTTCGTTGACTGTGACGATCATGAAAACATCGGAAATTGGAAATCAAGGAACATGATTAACCCACTGTACTTGTTAATTTGGTGTTACTTACTTGTTGTACAATACGATGTCTGGCAGCCAGAGAATGTGTGCTGGCACTCGTAAATTGTACAAACCGCTGTAATCACTCGAGTTCCATCGAATTCTGTCATCAATCCATTTCTACACAAAGAAAAAAAAAACAGATAAGAAGATGAATGGAGTAAATAAAATAAACAGTTCTAATTGGAGTTCCTTTCATTTATCTTCGATTTTTAAGTGTTTTGCATGTTTTTGGTATTTCTCCAAACTCCTGAGACAAGCGAATTCTTTTTTCTAAGTTGTATGCCCTTGGAACTTGCAGACCTTATCTTCAATGTAATGGAAAGGTGATAACGAACTGTGATGAATCTCATGCATGTAACTCTTATGTGTAAAATAAAATCAAGCGATGGTCCAACATGGACACCTGGACATACCAGAGGTGGGATCAGGTGCCTACAAGGAGTTGTCTTGACCAAGAGATTGAAGACAATGGATTCAATTTTAAGGCAGGTGTGACCGGTCGATAGGGGATGCTTACTCCTCCTAGGCTTCTGATTCCATCCCTTATACATGTATATCCGGAAGTTCTATCGACAATTTATATTCAATAAAATACACGCAGTAGACATTAACGCGGTTGGTGCACATCATTGTGGCGCATTAAAAACGTCATCTTCTCGTTATATGTAATGTACATGTATATGTACAATATGTGTACATGTGTATATACTCATCTTTTGTTATGTTTTGCTTATACGCATCATTATATGTGATGTTTTCTGAAACCCCTGATCATTGATTTATGTTCATTTTGTTTATGTCATTTTTACTTCGTATTTGTTTTCAGTAAATAAATGGCATTAGGTCAACTACATTTACTGTGTTTTGTATCTTTCCGCATACAGTGTACATGTATATTTATACAAGCTGCCTTCAGCCCGGGATATTTGTAATTATAAATTATATTTTGTGGAGAATGGACATGTCCAGTTGTAATGTATCAGAATAGGTTTTATTAAAAAAAAAATGGGTGTGTGTGTTCTTTTAACTATTTTCTCCCTCCTAATAAGCCTCTCCGTAAGATACGTTACACTCGATCTACTTTATCCATAGAAAACTCATCCATCTCCCTTAAATCTCCGTTTAAACCTGCCCTACAACAGGTTCAAGTATGCTCAATATTAAAAAAAACTATTCAGGTAAGTTTTATAGGTGTGCAAGTGCTTTGACATATTTGAGCTCTACTCAACATAGATTACCTTGATCCAGGCTCAAGGGCATACGCAATGTATATTTCGCAAAAAAAAATTCTATCTCCAAAATTGAAGAAATAGGAGTTACAGAAAATGATAACATCATTCAATCCCTTCAGAATTATTTGATGATGATGAAAATATAATCATACTTGTCAACTACTGACAGTGTTTTTGCAGTATGTATATGTACAGGTGCATTGCATTAATTAGATTTTGCTTTCTCCAAAGAGAGGTAACTCAGAATTCAAGTATGAATAATTGTGCAAATTACATTCTTCATCAACTGTTATCTTTTCCAAAACACAGGAAATATGGTCTGATTTTTTCTCAGAGAATATCTAAGGGTACTATGATTTTATATTAAGAATAGATCTATAAAATATATACAGATAACGAACGTTGCGTATGACTTTAAGGCATGTATCGAGGGCTACAATTCCTTTAGGAATTACATATTGTTCTTAAATCAAAGATCAATGATTTCCTTATCATGTCGACCAAATTATTTGCAGACAAAGTTAATTACTTTCATTTCCGCTTTGCACTGTCTTAGAATCAACAGAGTATTGAATTTTTCTGCCAAGAAAACATGAAACATTTTTAAAAGTAGAAGAAACCATTGTTGTATAAACCAATATACAGCATTTTCCAAAGATAATGTTATTTCAATAAACATACAGTAAAATTAAGGAAAACAGATAATGAAATAAAGAAAAACACCGTAAATGTTTTTCCCACAATCCGATATCGGATATTATTGAATTTCCAGCCGCTAAGGAGACGTGCATGTATATTTTTTTACAATTGTGACTCTGACATTTTTATCTTTATTCTGGTGCATACTTTAAAGGGACTGATCCATGATTTTCCGGAAAAAAGATGGGTTTTTTTTTCACTTGTAATAACCAAACTCTTCTTTGTAAATTACGGTTACTGGTATCCATTAGGACAAACGATCACATAGAGTAGAACTTATTTTTTGTTGTGTTGGCAACGATTGAGGAATATAAATATTATTGTTTAGAAAATTTATGATTATCAATCTAATTTTAAGATATATATCACATTATGTAAAATGTGTCATTTGAAAATTAAATGTGTGTTTGTGAAAAATTGAGAACTTAGAATTCAAACTTAAAATAGCATAATCTGTATCTTTACGAAAAATTAAATCTTTCGGATTTTTTTTCTATTTATACATCTAATAAAGTTATGCTTTCGTACGTAATCACCAACATTAAAAGTAAAAAGATACAAAAGAACAAAGCATTGTTTCTAATATTTATGATATTACCAACCTATGAAAAACAACAAAGTCGCCTGAGATGTAGGCATGCGCAGTACTGTATTATTTGTTTTGCGATGTATACACCATGGCCTTTTCTCTTTGAAAAAAACAGTATACGTATTTAACAACATATCATAAATATGCATGTGATATATAATCAATATTTTGCATTTACAGTTCAGAATACGTCGAATATAAGCTATTTACTACAAACATTTCAAGCGTGATTTTGAATTCTACTTCCATATAAGGAAATCGCGTCACTATGACGTTTTTCCTTTTTCCAATTATAGAACTGCCACGTTGCAGACAACGTTGTCTTTTGAGACTTATTTCTCGCCTTGGTTTTTACCGGGCACATTTTTACCGTTATTATATTTGATTTCCTTAAAGAAATCACAGTGTAATAAATTCAAAAGATACAGATTATGCTACTTTAAAATGCTTTAAATTCCAAAATTTACATTGCACTGCCGTATTTGTATACATAAACAAGGCCCCAGTCCTGTCTACATAACAACAATTAACGCTAAAATATTGCTCTTCTTGCATCAAGAAGGTCTAAATTTTTGTTGTCAAGTTCAAATGAGTTCTAATGTTACAATGTAATGCTTAACTTCAAAAAGGAAAAATATTTTTTTCTTAAAAAAAGAAAATGTAATAAACCAGTCCAATTAACTAATTTTTTACAAAATAAAGGAAGTGCAGAAATTCCATATCATTTCTGATCGTCAGGGGTTTGTCATATTCATTCTCTTCTTAGAATTATTGAGTCTCCCATACACAGATTATTTAGCATATGAAATAATGAGTTTCCCAGACATAGACAGGGTAAATCTAATTGACATGTGAACATATATCACTTACAATGTCGTAAATCGACATATATCACTTGCAATATCGTAGATCGATGCTGTCTTTCTTTCTCATAAATAGTTCCAACGTTTTTAGTTTTATGGTTTTAGAATTGAAATAATAGCCATTTCCTTATGAATGCGATGCAGTTGTAATAAAGCGCGTAGGAATCTTGGAAAATAGAGTAGATCTATTTTAACGGCTGGGGATCCAACAGAATGAATACAAGAAACAAATTTCATTTTTAAAAGTACATAAGAGCATAAACTGCAACGATTCATGTTGGTATATTTTTCATGACGCGCGTTAGAAATAGGACAGTGTGAAGCGTCAGAATTCATACCTTCAATGTTTATCAAAATTTAAAAATTCTAGAGAAGTATACGGAAAAAAGTCAAAGACTTAGAGTATTAATTCCCTGCACCTTGTGTAACTTCAGAGTAAGTTTAACAGGGCTATCAGTATGATGTAATGCATGTATTCTACATGTAATAGTTTTCGTTGATATTTTAGTAAATTAAAAGTCAACTCTTTCATACCCATATTGAAAATCTCCAATACTATGATTTTGTTAATTATGAGGAAATTCATTGACATTTACTTCCCTGCCCTAGATCTATATTCTCAATAAAGCGATTGACAGAACGGGTACACATGTATTTCTGTCTCAGGCTGCTAGAAGCCGTTTTTGACCTGTTTCTGAAATGGGATAGCGGAACTTGTTGTGTCGCCTGCCTGCGTTAGCAGAGGCGACATACAGGGGTCACTATCAGTCGTCTTCTGGCGTCGGCGTCACAAACATTTGTCACATTTTTCTCAGGAACCATACAGGCCAGCTTCCTGATATTTGGCACAGAGCATCATTATGGAGAACTGCATCGTGTAACGCAGTTTCCAATCTGCCGCATGTCAACGTCCTGTTATACGCAACTTAGAATATTTTTAACATTGAGAATTTTCTGTCACATTTTTCTCCGGAACCACACAGACCAGCACCCTGATATTTGGCACAGTGCATCAGTATGGAGAACTGTATCGTGCAACCCAGTTTCCAATCTGCCGCATGTCAACTTTCTGTTTGACGCAACTTGGTCTATTTTTTACGTACATAGACAAATTTCTGTCACATTTTTCTCAGGAACCACACAGCTTCCTGATATTTGGCACAGTGCATCAGCATGGAGAACTGTATCCTGTAATACAGTTTCCAATCTGCCGCATGTCAACTTCCTGTTTGACGCAACTTAGAATATTTTTAACAAAAACTGAGGTACACGTACATGTACATGCATGTCCTTTGCTTTCGTTACAATGCGAAATATTTCAAAACCTCAAAATTCATTACAAGAGCATTCCTGAATAACAACTGTCTGTAGTATCTGCTGATAGAAGATTAATAGTTGTCAGACAACAATAATTTTTCAATTTTGATTTTATATAACGTGGAATCTCACACGTAATAAAATTGATAGCGTTTAAGATTTCGGTGAAATTCTTTGGGTAATTCTTGTTGTCTTTCAACAGTGACGTCATGCGACTCTTTTATGTATAATGAATGACTGTTTTCTATGCTAAACAATGGAGGGTGGATCGATATAAAATAAATATTAGTTAGCTCTTCAGACTCTAACCTGTGTCTTCGTGTGTAAAACAATATCCTTTAAATATTTCGAGCAATACAAGTAACATGTATATCTGATGGTAAAACATATTGGAAAATAAAAGAACAAACAAAATAATGAACATTCATCATATTTCCGATGTGCATGGACCTCAGGGGCCACTAGATCGGGAAATACGGACACGATGCTCTGTGCTTGTGTTGTGTTTGTAGACAAACGTACTGATTCTGCCAGGGGGAAAAGACGAAAAATAGACGTGGATTTAACCTTATACAAAAACCGAATCAACATCGGCGATCAAATTGATCGATAGAACTTATTAAATAACCGGATGAAAAAGAAGATTCTCGTAGTATTGAATTCATCCAATATACCACTTTGATTGAAAATTCATCATCGGAATTTCATTTGAGTGGCACATTTCTGTAATTCTCTTTTTACATGATGTGGTGTTTCAGAGTAAACAGGATGTACAATTACGTCAGTTTCCATCTTCGTATGACTCCGTCTCAGCAACTCGATTATGTTCGGTAACCATCGTTCCACTGTCCCAAAATACGAGGCTATGGCTTTTATATGAAAGGCTCCTAGTAAGTATCTCTCAAGCACCATATGCATTCTCTCGTCTATTTAGCCGATTTTTTTTATCAGACTTTGAAAGTTAGGTTGTTGTTAATTGGCGCATACTTTGGTAGTTGGAAAAAATACAGTCCGTTCAATGGACTCACGGCGGATGTGACCGGTCAACAGGGAATGCTTACTCCTCCTAGGCACCTGATCCCATCTCTGGTGTGTCCAGGCGTCCATGTTTGCTNGGCACCTGATCCCATCTCTCGTGTGTCCAGGCGTCCATGTTTGCCCAACTATTGTTTATGGTCAGATAATTAATGCCCTCCAAAAACAGAAGTTTGCAAGTGCAGACAATATCAATTTGGTAGACCAACTCAGCATACTGGTATAAACACAACCCAGTTGGTCCTAGCAAAGATGGAGTACACCTAAATTAAAAAGGCTTGTATATACAAACTGTAAATCTAAAAGGGCCATTCACTTCACACTGCAAATTCCATTTCTTGTAAGACACCCAAAGGAGAAGACCGCCAAGTGACAGAGGACGAGGCAATGACAAAAAGATAAAAAGCTCACTCTATCATATATAATCGTGATTCTATATATGCATTGATATAGAATGTAGACAGTATCAACTATTATATTAATACCAATTAGGGTTTGTTTACTTGCTTTGGAATATTAATCTATGTTTGTGTGTGTACATGTATATAAAGGCAAAGAAAACGAACAGTGATCAATCTCGTAAGTCCCTAATAGAATACAAAAACAAGAGTTGGGCAAATACGGACCCCTGGAAACACCAGAAATTTCAAACGGTGGAAAAACTTCTGTTCCAGATGAAAAGGTTTTCGTTCTTCTCTAAATAAAAAAATAACAATAGGAGGGATTAAGCCCCGTCCAGCACTTGCAATGGAACAAAGACTGACCTTTCACAGTCAACGGAACGACGAGAGAGAAGAGCAGAGAGAGAGAGAGAGAGATGGAGAGAGAGAGAGAGAGAGAGAGAGAGAGAGAGAGAGAGAGAGGACGAGAGAGAGAGAGGAGAGGTTATCGGAGATGAGCGGAATTTACAGTCGTAGTTTTAAAAATCAGATTGAGTACCTGTAAATTCTTTAATGTATTTTGAAAAAATTTTTAAAGGGGCGGTAGACAACCACCCTGGAGCTCTCGCATTTTCATGCAATTTGAGAAAGAAATATGGCGTGAAATTCCTTGGTCTACTATTTCAAACATCCGCCATTCCGTTGACTAAGCAAGTCCAGTCGCAAGCAAGAACACTGCGACATTTAACTCCGACCACGACAAAATCTTTCGTATTGTTATTTGTTTGTTTAGTAAAGAACGAAAAACTGTTCATCTGGAAT